>QLPF01008881.1:2059-15619 GCA_003314045.1 Hygrophorus pudorinus | reverse complement strand
AGAAGTTTCCCAGTCTAAACAGTGAGCGTCGTCTTTTATGTCAATGCAATGCCCTCTCATAATCCGGACAAGATTCTCGCGAGCCTTCTGGGTCGACGCGACCACCGACGAGACCATCGAGTTGAGTTTGCGAGACATCGCCACACATCCAGATGCCCAAGCTGCCCGGGTCGAGCCTTCCGCCAACGCCGTCCTTCAGTGGCTTTCTACTGTACCACACGATTGGCTGATCGTGTTCGACAATGCGAGTGACGCAGATGCAGTGGCCAAATATATGCCAAAGGGAGACCGAGGCAACATCCTGTTTACAAGCCGAAATCCGCAGTTAGGACGTTTGGTATCGGCTACGGACTGCGCCGAGGTCAGTGATATGGAAGAGGAAGATGCTATCTCGTTGCTGCTCAAGTCTGCTCGAATCGAAGCCTCTACTCAAGCCAGGCAGGCAGCGGAACGGATCGTGAAGGAACTTCTTAGTTTCCCTTTAGCGGTCGATCAAGCTGGAGCTGCGATCGCGGCGGGCCTCTGCAGTATTGATGACTATCTGCCTATGTACCGTCAAAGCCGTCAGAAACTGTTGGCGGATGCTACGTTCGGAGGCGCTTCGGGTTATGGTCGTGCGGTGTACGGGACTTGGGATTTATCGTTCACGAAGATTGGACAGATGGGCTCTCCAGAGGCTGAGAGTGCGATTTTCATTCTACGAACATTCGCATTCTTCCACCATGAAAACATTTCAGAGGAGATAATTAAACGAGCTGCGGAGACACCCAAAAAGACGGCCAGTGGTTTGCCACCTCAGCTTCTTCAACTTGACCAGAAGGGACGCTGGGATCCGCTTTTCTTGCGGGGAGGCATCCGCATTCTACTGTCTTTCTCGCTGATTAAAATGACAGATATTTCCGGAATCTATTCTTTCCATCCCTTGGTGCACTGCTGGAGTCGCGATAGTATGCCGAATGAAGAACGTCAAACCTGCTTTTCTCTTGCCTCCACTCTACTATCATCTTCTATTGATTTCAGCTCCACTACCGAGGATATGGCATATCGTCGAACTCTTATTCCACATATCCGAGCCATCCAGTTGGAGAAACAGATATGTTACGACGAGGAGCGATATACACGCTTTGCTTTAGCCTTTAGTGAAGCTGGGCATTGGAAGGAGGCGGAAGAGCTTCGCATACAAGTAGTGGAGACACGGAAGAGGGTGCTCGGGGCGGGACATCCTGACACGTTGATAAGCATGAGCAACCTCGCGTTGACTTACTCGGATCAAGGACGGTGGAAGGAAGCAGAGGAGCTTAGAATACAAGTAGTGGAGACACGGGAGAAGGTGCTCGGGGCGGAACATCCTCAGACGTTGAGAAGTATGAGCTACCTCGCGGCGACTTACTCGGATCAAGGACGGTGGAAGGAGGCAGAGGAGCTTGGCATACAAGTAGTGGAGACGCAAAAGAGGGTGCTCGGGGCGGAAGATTCTGGCACGTTGACAAGCATGCACGACCTCGCGTCGACTTACTCGGATCAAGGACGGTGGAAGGAAGCAGAGGAGCTTGGCATACAAGTAGTGGAGACACGGAAGAAGGTGCTCGGGGCGGAACATCCTAACACATTGACAAGCATGAACGGCCTCGCGTTGACTTACTCGTGTCAAGGACGGTGGAAGGAGGCAGAGGAGCTTGGCATACAAGTAGTGGAGACACGGAAGAAGGTGCTCGGGGCGGAACATCCTCACACGTTGACAAGCATGAGCAACCTCGCGTCGAGTTACTGGAATCAAGGACGGTGGAAGGAGGCAGAGGAGCTTAGAATACAACTGGTGGAGACACAAAAGAGGGTGCTCGGGGTGGAACATCCTGAGACGTTGACAAGTATGGACAACCTCGCGTCGACTTACTCGGATCAAGGACGTTGGAAGAAGGCAGAGGAGTTTGGAATACAACTGGTGGAGCTATACAAGAGGGTGCTTGGGGCGGAACATCCTGGCACATTGACAAGCATGAACGGCCTCGCGTTGACTTACTCGAATCAAGGACGGTGGAAGGAGGCAGAGGAGCTTGGCATACAAGTAGTGGAGACACGGAAGAAGGTGCTCGGGGCGGAACATCCTGACACGTTGACAAGCATGAACAACCTCGCGTCGACTTACTCGGATCAAGGACGGTGGAAGGAAGCAGAGGAGCTTGGCATACAAGTAGTGGAGACGCGGAAGAAGGTGCTCGGGGCGGAACATCCTCACACGTTGACAAGCATGAACGACCTCGCGTTGACTTACTCGGATCAAGGACGATGGAAGGAGGCAGAGGAGCTTGGCATACAAGTAGTGGAGACGCAAAAGAGGGTGCTCGGGGTGGAACATCCTGAGACGTTGACAAGCATGCACAACCTCGCGTCGACTTACTCGGATCAAGGACGGTGGAAGGAGGCAGAGGAGCTCAGAATACAACTGGTGGAGACACAAAAGAGGGTGCTCGGGGTGGAACATCCTGAGACGTTGACAAGCATGAACGACCTCGCGTTGACTTACTCGAACCAAGGACGGTGGAAGGAGGCAGAGGAGCTTGGCATACAAGTAGTGGAGACACGGAAGAAGGTGCTCGGGGCGGAACATCCTGACACGTTGACAAGCATGAACAACCTTGCGGCGAGTTACCGGAATCAAGGACGGTGGAAGGAGGCAGAGAAGCTGTAGACACGGAAGAAGGTGCTCGGGGCGGAACATCCCGACACGTTGGCAAGCATGGCCGCCACGTACCCAACCAGTTGGAAGAGCTCGCTTCGTGCCTTGTCGCTTGTGTTCGAATCCTTTCTTGATGCCTCGAACTCATGGATTGAGAGAGAACCTCACATATGATACTTGTTGTGCGTACTCCGAGAGATTTAAGCATAATCTGTGCAATATTTAGTTGTATACAATCCACACATGTGGCAGAAACCTACGCACAACCGATCAGGACAAGAAACGAATCGCCCTCAGTGAATACACCGGAATGTAACGCACTTACATGTTTCCCCTTGTGCAGGAAGGATGAGCTATCGGAAACGGAAGGGACCCTATTGACTCGTTCATGTTAGCCTCACTACGTTTTCATGCCGCAGACCTTGATAAACAACTAATGGTTAGACCGTGAACATTTGATTACGATAATATCACAGCCTAGGCTATCCGAGTATATGCGCTAAAAATGACTCAAGACGCGACGCTCCAATGGAAATGGGCGCGGAGAACTCACATGATGCAAGGTTGCCATCCAGGCAGGTTCCAGCCTGTGTCGAGTCAGGCCAGAAAAACCCTAGAAGTGACATACTGCGGTACCTGAGGAGATGTGTGCGCGGTGCGCTGTGCAGGCCGAGCCAATTCAAAAGCCTTCAACCAGGGCTTGGCCTGGCCTAGACTGCATGCAGACAATCTTTCCCTCGCCATACCTCGCGGACGCAGTGCACGCATCAAGTGACACGGCCGTACGTGTTCGCGAGGTGTGGTGTGGGCCTTGTCGAGCTCTCCGGAAGGCAAAATCCCCCAGCCTCTCAAGCGCTCGGAATGGGTGTCGTTTTGGGGAGGGGCTGTTTGTCACAGTTTGGCTACAGCGTCTACGTACCAACTTCAAGTTACGGACAGGACAGCGGATGTAGCCAAATACGCTCAACAAAGACTCGGAGTTCATGGCGATGCGTCAGACCAGACACCGACGACTCGGAGGGAAATAGCTGCGTGACGATGCTGCCTCGCTATGACCGCAATGGTGCTCTGCACCCGCTTGTCAACTCTTGATATAATTCACCAGGTACGCTGGCTGACCTCGTCCTTTTCCTCGTCTCTCAGATCGTGTGGTTCTACACTGTGTTTACGCTGCCCCACCCCAAAAGTGCAGACTGGGCACCGATATTGGTTTGAGTCGTACCTCATACTAGCGGGTAGAAAGTTGCATTTCTCGAAAGTGAGTGTACTCACTTACGTTTTAAAAGACACCGTTCTCGTCGCCAACGAATTCCCCTGCCACCCCGTTTCCTCCTTGATCCGCCAGAACCCTCTATTCCCTCCTACCTTGCAGATGCCATGCACCTTGCGCCTGACGTTGCCTGCACTCATAAGCAGCATCCTCGTCACGGCGGGGGGTGGCCTCCGCCAGTGACGCTACTGCTCCCTTGACCGCCTCTTCACGTTCCATTTGTCAATCTGGGCAAACCACACCTTGGTCACGACCGGCCCATATGCCTATGTTCGGCACCCAAGCTACAGTGGGGCCCTGCTGAGCATCCTAGGCGGCTTTTCGGACGTAGGGCCCAGGCAAGAGAGCGTGGTGCTGATGATGCTTGTGGGAAGGTGGCCGTTGCGGTGTAGGCGTCGCTGGTGTTTTTTATTGCGATGACGGTAATACATCAGCCTGACTTTGTTGCTGATGTACTTCCTTCGGTAAGCTCTCTTCCTTATTCACAGTTCATACGTGTAACCGCAGCCTTCATCCACCCAAAGCGCCGAGAACTTGAAACTGATTTTCGGAGTTTACGGCTGCTCTCCGCTTTGTTTCTCGAGCAAAAGTTGGCATCAATATTCAATATTCAATGCACAATCCAGTCGCGTGATTTGTCTGCGAAGCACTCTTCGGAGCGTTGATGTCGTCCGACATCAAGTGAACAGTGGCCGTTTCACTTGGCATGTGGGCGTGGGATCAGTCCGTGCAAAGAACCTCATCTGAGGGCCGCCGAGCTGGTGCATGCGCCACTTTTCTCTGGCGCCGGCGGAGGATCAGTATTCACCAATCGCACGATACGTCTGCTCAGCGCTCGGGGAGTCTCGGAGTCGTGGATATCAACTCTGCCTAGAACCATCGTCTTTCCATGTGGGCAGTGGCATATGCGTCCTGAGTTTGTGCAAAGAAACCCTTCCGAGTGCCGCCACCCAACTCTACGCAGGTGCATGTTCCAGTCCACGCACTTGTAGGCCCCAGTATATAACACGTTCTGGTAGGTCCTCATCATCCCATTCCCTCATGGTCGTCCCAAACCTCGCTCTCCCGCTCCTCCTCCTTCTCGCCCCTCTCGTCCGCGCCGCCATCAGCTTTCAATACAGAGCCCGCACCCACGCCTTGAACCGCCAACCGCACAGTAGCGTCCCCGACGGGCCCGTCGTCAGCCCCGACGGGACGGTGTTGCCGCCGTACTCCACGGTGTACTGGTTCGACCAACTCATCGACCACGATAATCCCAACTTGGGAACGTTCAAGCAGCGGTACTGGCACACGGCCGAGTTCTACATCCAAGGTGCGTATGTGCCACTCGGCGCATGCTGTGCTGTAGCTGCAGTCGCCTTACCTTCTTTAGGCGGACCGATTATCCTCGCCCTTCCAGGCGAAAGAAGAGGCGACAGTACGCTCTGGCATCTCATCACCCTCCCCGCCCGTCTTCTAACGCGGCGCAGACCCAATTTTCACAGCATGGATGACGAATGCCACCATCATCGGGGCCCTCGCGCAGCAGGAGCACGGTGCCATCACACGCCTCGAGCACCGCTTCTTCGGGCTCTCCGACCCGCGCCCGGACCTCTCCGACCCGAGCCTCCGCGTGCACACCATCCAGCAGGCGATCGACGACATTGCGTACTTTGCTCAGCACGTCGTGCTGCCGATGGTGGGCGGCGACCGCCTAGGCCCAACGAAAGCGCCGTGGGTGCTGATGGGCGGGAGCTATGGCGGCGCGCAGGTGAGCTATACTATGGTCAAGTGCGTGCGTGTTCCTTTATTTACTTTATTGCTGATGTGCTGGTCTCCTGTAGCAAGCCGGGCATGTTCTGGGCAGGCTATGCCTCGTCCGCCAGCGTGCAAGCCACCGCGTGCGTGTAATCCCGCTGTGTCCCGCGTGTATTTACTTATGGAGCTGCAGGAACTTCTGGGCGTACTACAACCCCATCCACGACAACATGCCGAAGAACTGCTCGACGGACATGGTCGCCGTCATCGCGCACGTCGATGCGGTCCTCATGGGCGGGAACGAAGCGGCCATCGGCGCGCTCAAGGCGGTGTTCGGTCTTCGCGAACTGGCGCACCTGGACGACTTCGCTGCTGCCCGTACGTATTTTGTACCTTTTTTTTTGTATACTTCCGCTGTTGATGACAAAGCGGGGTGCGGCAGTGCGGTTTAATATGTGGGACTGGCAGTTGCTGAGGGTTACATCGGGACCGGGGGCCTTGTTTTATACGTTTTGCGATGCATTGGAGGTGAAGTGCGGGGCCGGAGGGGTGGGGGTGGGAGCATGCGCTGGCGGCGTGGGGTGACTTCTGGACGAGAAAAGGAGGGTATCTTTACGGCCGTGAGTGTGGTCTTCGTGCGCATGGGGTGGTCGATCCCTGATCACCGCGCTCTCGTAGTTTGTGGGGTCTCTGATGTTGAGTGAGTCGCGTCGTGGTGCTTCACTTGAGCGCTGATGATGGTGGCGAATGGCACGCGCATAGGACTTGTTTTGGGACGTACAATACAACCGACCACTACTACACCAACACGTCCGTCGGGTACAAGGATCGGTCGTGGTTCTGGATCCAGTGCGTCCCCTGCTTTCCGGCCTGTTTCACGCGGTCTTACTTACAGGCACGCAGGTGCAACGAGTTGGGCTTCTGGCAAGAGGCGCCCCCCGCCAACGTCCCGTCCCTCGTGAGCCGCGTCGTACAACCTATTTACGACTCTGTGCGAGCATTTCCCGTACTCGCCCGACTGGACTGACCGCATACTCTCCCGCAGCGCCAATGCCAGCTCATGTTCCCCGCGGCATTCAGCGTGCCCCCTGCGCCGCGCGTCTCGGTCACGAATGCACGGTATAAGGGGTGGAATGTGCAGGTCGGCAGGGTTGTGTTCGTGGGTGGGAAGCGTGCGTGCCTTGTCTTCCTCTCGCGCGGGACCCAGCATGTGACGGCCCCACAGGCGACCCATGGCTCGAATCGACGGTGTCTGCGACGGGACTGCACAAGCAGAGCACGCCCAGGCAGCTGATTGTGCTGAGCGACGGGTTCCACACGGACGATTTGCATATGAAGGCTGGTTTGGTTGATGCGAGCGTTGCGAAGGTGCAGAGCGAGGCATTGGCGGCGATGAAGGGGTGGTTAAAGGAGTGGAAGGGGAAGAGGGAGAGCGTGGAGGGCTCGTAAATGGATTCTAGTACTAGCAGTGTTGGCTGAAATACGATGTCCACTAGTTTTTTTCTATCATGACTCACTTACTGCCTTGCCATCAAATTTTGCAGCCTACTCCACGAATCAGCACACACTGAAGCATGTAAGTCGTGGCCTGTTGCCAACTTGCAGATGATATTGTGGTTTTGCCAGTTGAGCGGTTGTACGGGCTCTTTCTTGTACACCCAAATTTGGGCACAAAAATCGAATATATATTCAAAATGTGTCACCACGTTCACAGTTCATTTTACATTTTACTTGGTGACAAAACACCTCAAACGGTCAAACGGAGCTGACCTGCGACGCGTAAAGGAACCTACGGTTGAAATGGACTGCCAGAGTGCATGTAGACTTCGCGCAGGAGTTTTGTGAGGAGTGTAGCGACTCGAATCACGTGTCAGACTCTCACTGGCACAACCATGCACTTCCGTGGTCTCATCCCTCCAAAGATCGCCACGCCCTCCCTCCTAGTAAGCCCCCTTTCCACTACAGCCAACCTTACAACTCACTGTCCTCAAGTCCGGTGGCGGCGCTACAGGGGCAACCCTCACTCCCCTCGTCAACTTCTACTCCAAACTCCCTAAAGGCAAAGCACCCACCGCCCTGGGCGGTCTCAAAGCCCGCTACTTCAACGGCACAAACGCATCTGGAGCCCCCATCGTCGTGGCCGTCCTGGCGCTCTTCGCCCTTGGCTATACCATAGACTACCAGAGTGTGTACCATTTTGTCTTTGCGTGGTCTGGGGCTGACGTTCCTTTTTTTGGCAGTGCATTTGAGTGAGGAATCTGTTTCTGTTTCATGGATTGTGCTAACGTCTTTGCTTCCGTTAGAACATCACAAGAACCATGCGCATTAGGCTGTCACTAGAATTTGTGTAGTGTACCGAGCACAAAAACGCCAAATCATTGTGATTACACATGTACTTGAGAACGGTTGTGGTCATCAATGGGTAAGGTCTCTTCCGCGTTCATTCGAGTTGCGAGCGGTGGTGGTTTCTTTTTACTTTCTGTTTTCCAAAGATGTGTTGTAAAAGAAAAAAGAAAGAAAAAAAGCAGCCCCTTCCGACCGCCCACCATCTATGCTAAAAACGCAACCACGTCTACATTTCAGCAAACACTACCAGAATTCATTTACCGTGACGAGCCCTCCCTCTTCCCCTTCCACTCCTTTAACCACCCCCTCATCGCCGCCAGTCCCTCACTCTGTGCCTTCGCAACGCTCGCATCAACCAAACCAGCCTTCATATGCAAATCGTTCGTGTGGAACCCGTCGCTCAGCACGATCAGCTGCCTGGGCGTGCTCTGCTTGTGCAGTCCCGTCGCAGACACCGTCGATTCGAGCCATGGGTCGCCTGTGGGGCCGTCACATGCTGGGTCCCGCGCGAGAGGAAGACAAGGCACGCACGCTTTCCATCCACGAACACAACCCTGCCGACCTGCACATTCCACCCCTTATACCGTGCATCCGTGACCGAGACGCGCGGCGCAGGGGGCACGCTGAATGCCGCGGGGAACATGAGCTGGCATTGGCGCTGCGGGAGGGTATGCAGTCGGGCGAGTACGGGAAATGCTCGCACAGAGTCGTAAATGGGCTGTACGACGCGGCTCACCAGGGACGGGACGTTGGCGGGGGGCGCCTCTTGCCAAAAGCCCAACTCGTTGCACCTGCGTGCCTGTAAGTCAGACCGCGTGAAACAGGCCGGAAAGCAGGGGACGCACTGGATCCAGAACCACGACCGATCCTTGTACCCGACGGACGTGTTGGTGTAGTAGTGGTCGGTTGTATTGTACGTCCCCAAACAAGTCCTATGCGCGTGCCGTTCGCCACCATCATCAGCGCTCAAGTGAAGCACCACGACGCGACTCACTCAACATCAGATACCCCACAAACTACGAGAGCGCGGTGATCAGGGATCGACCACCCCATGCGCACGAAGACCACACTCACGGCCGTAAAGATACCCTCCTTTTCTCGTCCAGAAGTCACCCCACGCCGCCAGCGCATGCTCCCACCCCCACCCCTCCGGCCCCGCACTCCGCCCATCCTTCACCTCCAATGCATCGCAAAACGTATAAAACAAGGCCCCCGGTCCCGATGTAACCCTCAGCAATTGCCAGTCCCAGAGATTAGTCCGCACTGCCACACACAGCTTCGTCATCAACAGCAGCAGTACACAAAAAGAGAGGCACAAGATACGTACGGGCAGCAGCGACGTCGTCCAGGTGCGCCAGTTCGCCGAGACCGAACACCGCCTTGAGCGCGCCGATGGCCGCTTCGTCCCCGCCCATGAGGACCACGTCGATGTGCGCGATGACGGCGATCACGTCCGCCGAGCAGTTCTTCGGCATGTGGTCACGGATGGGGTTGTAGTACTCCCAGAAGTTCCTGCAGCTCCATAAGTAAATACACGCGGGACACAGCGGGATTACACGCACGCGGTGGCTTGCACGCTGGCGGACGAGGCATAGCCTGCCCAGAACATGCCCGGCTTGCTACAGGAGACCAGCACATCAGCAATAAAGTAAATAAAGGAACACGCACGCACTTGACCATAGTATAGCTCACCTGCGCCGCCATAGCTCCCGCCCATCAGCACCCACGGCGCTTTCGTTGGGCCTAGGCGATCGCCGCCCACCATCGGCAGCACGACGTGCTGAGCAAAGTACGCAATGTCGTTGATCGTCTGCTGGATGGTGTGCACGCGGAGGCTCGGGACGGAGAGGTCCGGGTGCGGGTCGGAGAGCCCGAAGAAGCGGTGCTCGAGGCGTGTGATGGCACCGTGCTCCTGCTGCGCGAGGGTCCCGATGATGGTGGCATTCGTCATCCATGCTGTGAAAATTGGGTCTGCACCGCGTTAGAAGACGGGCGGGGAGGGTGATGAGATGCCAGAGCGTACTGTCGCCTCTTCTTTCGCCTGGAAGGGCGAGGATAATCGGTCCGCCTAAAGAAGGTAAGGCGACTGCAGCTACAGCACAGCATGCGCCGAGTGGTACGTACGCACCTTGGATGTAGAACTCGGCCGTGTGCCAGTACCGCTGCTTGAATGTTCCCAAGTTGGGATTATCGTGGTCGATGAGTTGGTCGAACCAGTACACCGTGGAGTATGGCGGCAATATCGTCCCGTTGGGGCTGATGACGGGCCCGTCGGGGACGCTATCTTGCGGTTGGTGGTTCAAGGCGTGGGCGCGGGCTCTGTGTTGAAAGTTAGTGGCGGCGCAGACAAGAGGGGCGAGAAGGAGGAGGAGGAGCGAGAGAGCGGGGTTTGGGACGACCATGAGGGAATGACCTACCAAAACGTGTTATATACTGGGACCTGCAAAAGCGTGTTATAACTCGGACTGGGACATGCACCTGCGCAGGGTTGTGTGGCGGCACTGGGGAGGGTTTCTTGGCACAGACTCAGGACGCATATGCCGCTGCCCACGTGGAAAGACGATCGTTCTAGGCAGAGTTGACATCCACGACTCCGAGACTCCCCGAACACTGGTCAGACATATCATGCACGCATTGAATACTGATCCTCCGCCTGCGCCGGAGAAAAGTGGCGCATGCACCAGCGCGGCGGCCCCCAGAGGAGGTTCTTTGCACGCACTGATCCCACGCCCACATGATGTCGGACGACATCGACGACTCCGAAGAGCGCTTTGCAGACATATCACGCGACTGGATTGTGCATTGAATATTGAATATGGATCATTCTAAATGGCACCCCGCGGTGCACATCACGTGATTTGACCCAGAAAATTTATTGCTCCCCCAGACACCATTATTTAGTGTGCCCTGTGTCTCCGGCCGAATGCCAGCAATCTCAACTCACTGATACTATGCATGGCTTCCCCACCTAGCAACCCACCTAATTTTGATAACCAGAAACAACACAGCCCATGATGCCCATCCAGTCCCCATCTGCCATTCATCCATGCCCCACACTTGTCAACAGAGCATGGGGTGTTTGTTTTTAACCCACCCATACCCTACCCTCCCCCCACTCAGCCAGCAAGCACTGGGGTTGGATTGGGTTTATGTTAGGGTGATGCTAATAGTGTCCCTACAAATAGTAAGAGTGGTAAAGTGTTTGTGAAGGGTAGTTCGTAAGAACTGAGGATGAGGTATAGGATGAGAGTAGAGTGTGGTGGTGAGTTCAGAAGACTGAAGGGTATGTGCTTTAGTGGTTCCAGTCGAACTCTGGTGCTTTTATAGGATGTATGACTGATACAAAGAATAGTATAGAATGTTAAGGAATAAGGATGCATAAGCTTTGGTCTGTGTGTTCCGTTGGGATGATGTAACTACATATGAGTAAACCGTCGGAATGATGAGTAAGCTGTCGGAATGACATATGAAGCAATGAGTAAGCATCGGATGATAGTAATCATATATGAGTAATCCGGATGTGTGTAATGAAGGAATATAGAGAATGTTGAAGTATGGCAAGCCATCTCCGTTATCCCGTTACCTTGTTACTTCCGTCTTCCCCCATGTTGCCTTTGTAACACATTATTCGTTTATCCTTTTGCATTAACTACTCTTCCTACCCTTTCGCGCACCACCCGCTCCACTGTGGGTAAATACCTTTTCCCTTTTTTCTCTTTGTTGCATAGTTACTCCATATTGTATTTAATGTGTTCCGAACATTACGAACACCTCAGCGTTTACACCTCCCTTCGTAATGCTGAGGTGAGTTAACCCACACTTTACATAGTATTCCCTTAACTTACACTTTATTACCAGCTCAAGTATATTAGGTGAATACATGTAGTGTTTACACCTCCCTTCGTAATGCTGAGCTCAAGTATATTAGCTCCGCATACGAAGCACCTATTTTAACAGGTTATGAGCCCCGATTCAATGTCTAGCACCAAAGACGAATTGCCGAACGTACCAAAGCTGCATCCTGATGGCAGTAACTGGATCACGTTTAAAACGCGCATAGCTTGGGCGCTCACAGATCACCAAGTCTATGACCATTTGAATGGTAACACTATGAAGCCTACCAGTGCAGACCCTGATGCACTCGTGGAGTGGACCAAGTCGGAACACAAGGCACACAACCTCCTTGGTCAACACCTTGCCGACTCTACCCTACGGAAAGTGTTCCGCAAGGACACTGTGGCTGAAATGTGGACCATCATAACCAAAGAGTTCGAGTCCAAGACCTCACTTGTGCAGTCAGACCTGCGCAGCAAATTCCAGTCAGTGCGCTGCCAGGAAAACGGTAACCTCTGCACTCACCTAGATAAGTTGAGCGAGATGTAGGAGGAACTACAGGCAGTGGGAGTAGTGATCAGTGACACCGAGCATGCTTCAATCATAACCAGCTCCCTACCACCCAGCTACCACGCATATGTTTCGCACCTATCTGTATCAGCCCACATTATGGGTAAAACGATCGATAGCAATACATTAAAGTCCTACCTGCTTCAGGAGTATGACCACCAAAAACTCTCATTGAAGTCCAAGGACAGAGGACGCGACAAAGGCGATGTAGCTCTCTCAGAATACCCTGACGCAAAGGGACGAGGCAACGCGAGCAAATCCAAAGGAGCAGGCGGCAAAGGGCCTGCAGGCCAGGACGAGCAATGTTGGAACTGTGGCAGCAAGGGGCACCACAGCAACAAGTGCTCCAGTCCAAAGTATGACCGTGACAATAGGGCTGGCAAGCCAGCCGATGATGACCCAAAGCCAAAGGACTCTAGTGCCTCTGGCAACTCTGCAAACGCAACCTCTCATGAGGAGGACTCGGAGGAAGACTCAGAGGATGGTGTCTGGACAACGTACCTTGACTCAGACCTTTTCGAGGAAGGCTATGACAGTGACATTTCCGCCAATAGTATGCCTGACCTACTTGAGGTTAGTGACTCTGAATCCGATGAAGAGCCGGACACTCAGCACGCTGAACGTCCACCTTCCCTGGGGACCACTACCCTGCTCGACCTCGCTGCAGTTACCTCCACCCATGGTCCTCTGAGTGCAGAGCGCAAGGAGCTCTATGACTCTGGCTTGACTCGCCACCTGTCCCCATATCGTGATGTGTTCACAACCTTCCGAGAGACAGCCCCTTGACCGATCAATGCTGCTAACAAACAAAAGTTCCAGGCCACTGGTGTGGGCGAGATGTTGATTGAAGTGCCTAATGGCATGTCAGCCTCAAAACTACGCCTGACTGAAGTACTTTACTCACCTGAAGTGGGCTTCACCCTTGCCTCTGTCGGACACATAGACGATGCTGGCTACATCACGACATTTGCCCAAGGCCGATGTGACATAGCAGATAGTCAAGGGAACACCATCGGCCAGATACCCAAGGCCAATGGACTCTACCGTGTCATTCATGATGCTCCAGCTGAGCACACACACACTGCAACGGAACACATAACCGTCATGGAACTCCATCGCCGTATGG
>QLPF01008870.1:0-11208 GCA_003314045.1 Hygrophorus pudorinus | reverse complement strand
CCCGACTGACCGACCATGTGTTGCCCGCAGCGCCAATGTGCGCTGATGTTCCCCGAGGCGTTCCAGGTGACGCCTGTGCCGCGCGTCACGGCGACAAATGCACGGTATAAGGGGTGGAACGTGCAGGTTGAGAGGTAGTTTTTCGCGAATGGAAAGCGTGCATGCCTTGTCTCCTCTCACACGGATCTGACATCACCCCCACAACAGGCAACTCCTGGCTCACCTCAACGGTCTCTGCGACGAGGCTCCACAAGCAGAGCACACCCATGCAGCTGATCATGCTGAGCAACGGGTTTCACGTGTCTGATTTGCATATGATTGGGGGCACGGCTGATGCGAGCGTTGTGAACGTATAGAGGGAGGGCTGGCGGCGTTGGGGAGGTGGTTGGCGGAATAAAAGAAGAGGGTGGCGGTGTACCCATGATATGAAAGGGCTAGGTGTTTTTTTTAATACCTTCTGTCATCTTCGCATTTGGCCATTATTTATTTATGATAAATGTTTTACAGTTGGACAGGCGGGTCTCGAGGATATTCCCAATAATATTTCTATAGAAATCACTACATCTAACAGCAACGCATTTATATACTGTCGAAGATCTACCGCCACCAATGCACTGATAATTGTGAGTATGAACCCTCTGAACGCGGTGAGCTCGAACCAGAGCGCGAGCCGGATCAACTCGGCGTGCGTGGACCCGAGCGCAGAGCCGGTAGATTCGGTGAGCGCGAATTGAGCGCGCGTGAATACCGCTCAGAGCCCGCTTCAGTTATCTCACCAGCATCAGGCTGCTCCCCAGGGGTACGCACACTCGACGTTCCGACGGTTGAGAGATGAGGATGAGGGGATGGAGGGATAGTCTGAAAATGTTTGGCGGCAGCCATCTGGCGTAGGTGGGCGTCAACGGCAGCCTGATGAAGACGGGCAATAGAGTCAAGATGAGCTCCATTGGGCGCGCGTGGATACTGCTCAGAGCCCGCTTCAGCATCAGGCTCCTCCCCATGGGCACGCACACCCGACGTTCTGACGGTTGAGAGATGAACTTGAGCAGGATGAGGGGGTGAAGGGATAGTTGTCGGAAGACGGATGTTGGCGGCAGCAATCCGGCGTTCGTGGGCCTCTTCGGCAGCCCTCTGGCGTTCGCGGGCGTCGTCGGCAGCCTGATGAAGACGGGGAATAGCGTGAATGTCTAGTGAATGCACGCGTGGCCCCTGTCTACAGCACTCGGGTAATAATCGACGCCAACCCAGAGCTTCCCGAGCTTCGAGCCTGTTGGGTTCCGTGGAACGTGTTACTATATCTGTGTAAACTGGTGCTGCCACCGTGTTGGAAGTGACAGCGAGGATGGAGGTGAAGATGAGAGCAGAAATATGGACCATTGGAGAAGAGTATGTGAGGTGGAAGAGATGGGTTCTTCGGTGCCAGCACCGAGGAGTAATGAGTGAAAGAAAGCTGAAGGGTGAAAAATCAGGTTCATGTTTTTATACATTCAAAAACCCGTTCCAACCCCATCCAACGCCAAGGTCATGCTCCATGAACTCTATGTTGGCTTGGCAGAGTCACGAGAAGGCCTGGCTCGCGATCATGAAGTTCTGCCAGAACTTCAAGTTGAAACCCTGCGGTATTCGTTGGTTGAGTCTGCTGACAACTCTGTCGTGAATTGCGATTCATGCAGTAGTTGCGAATGCCAGTGCACAGACACTGATGTCGTACCTTCAAGTGCATCTAGATAGAAGGCTTGGGATCCCGGTTCTGTCTCCGCGTCATCATGATGGCCGTGTCACTTCCGCATGTCAGTGAAAAACCTGTTAACTCTGAGTGACTAGGTAAAATTATCCGATTTTACTCGAATGTGGCCGCCAGAGACATTCTTGGCAATGATAATCATGATCGTCCGTCATGCATCATAAGCTAGCGCGAAAAGCCTCCACGATCACTGACGAGCCATGCGGAGTAGCCGAAGGACACCCGAAGCTTTTGTGGTGAGTTCTAACGCTGGCCCTTGTACCATGACCGTCCTTCGTTTCTTCGAGGGAAGGCGATGCCAACTCTTCGAGGAGTTGGCATCGCATCCCGAAGTCGAAGGACAGGTCACACGGTACCATGCACCTAATAGTTGAAAATCAATCACGTATCAACTCCGTTTTATCAAATGCAAACCATACCGGAGTTTCACGGATAATCTAATACTAAGTACACGTGTATTATAATTTAGCCGACGAGTACTGTGAGGCTGGAATATAGGTCGCCAGAACCCATGGTATGTATGAGAATTTCAGACAAATTTCCCGTGTAGGAGACCTCCTGAAGAGATATACTGTATATAAATTTGTATATTCAATTGCGCGTACACTCACAGTAAAGAAGCCCAAGCCTTTTGCCTTTTCCATATTCATATTTCACCCCCCTAGCAGAAATATTTCACTCGGCCGGGAACAAGTTCAGACCAGCGTACGAATGCTCTGAAAAAAAAAACTCCAACTGGGCGCCCACACCACCATGTTCGTCAGCGGCAGGAACTAGGCGGTACCACGAGGAGGAGGGGTAGGCTGCCTTCGATAGGCGTGTAGATACCCAGCTCGGGGGAGTGGTGTGTTAGGGGGGGTGACGGCAGGCTGATCGGGAGGCTGATAAAGATGAGCGGCGGGGGGGTGATGAAGATCCTGAGGATAATGGAAAGAATGATCTGGGGATGGATGTGGGGTTACACGCGCGGTTGGCCCCCCCGGCGGCAGGTACCCCCCTGAACCACAGCAAATGCCTGTAGCAAAGCAATTGCCACGGGCGAATAGCTGGGTGGGCTCGTTGAATTCCCTTACTACGCCTCGTGAACTGATGCTGCAGGGGTAATCATACCAGCCGATAGGAGCCGCCACTGCAAACTTGGAAGCAATGCTGAGAGCGATGGCTGTGAAGATGACAGAGAAAGTATGGACCATTGTGGAGTCGGCCGAAAATGTGAAGTTGGAATGTCGTAAATTTTCAAGTTGTGGACGAAACGGGTTCTAAGGTTGCCAGCACCGAAGAGTGGATGTGGGAGTCAGAAAGCGGAGCTGAAGTATAGTGAATCGGGGTCACCCTTTTTATGCATCCAGAGAACAGCAAATTGATGCGTCAACGATGGAGATGAGCTAACCGATCAGAAAAAAATCTTCAATGTTCGGGAGTCAGTCGAAGACGTGGAGTTGGAAGGTCGTAAATTTTTAAGAAACAGGTTATAAGCCTGAGGTTGGCGGCACCGAAGAGTGGACGTGTGTCGCTCTGCTGAGGTATAGGGCATCGGGTCGCTAGGATGTTGATTTTTGCAGATAGTAGTTGACATCCTTCGCCCATTTGCTACTCACGACTGGAAGAAAGGTGAAACTCAGAAGTGTTGCTCGCGAAGAAAAGAACCATACCGATAGTAATCAAGTCAGCGATAAGACTGCGACAGTGTCGGTGTTCTGGATACACCCGTACGTGGGCTGTTCGGTTCTTTTGAAATGCATATGGGTCCCTCTGAACTCAATGTAAGACGTGGTGAGTGGTTGATATTCTAATAACACATGTAATCGCGAACTTGAATTGATACCGTACGTACCAAAGAATCGTCGCATTTTGACCAGTTGAAGAATCCCCACCAAGCTACAGTATGCGTCCTGCCTCTCGAAGGCAAACGCGACTCCACGCTTAAGTTCAAGTTCAGGGTACCCGAAGTTTTCAACTGGACGGTTATACTTTGTGTGGCCTCTGAAATCTGGATCATGCAGGTCTAGCGGTCAATGATATTTATCCCGATGGCAAGAAGGGTCGCAATACCAATACGTGTACCACCAAGGACGTGACAGTCGAGAAAACTCTGGGTGGCCAAGTGAAGCCTTTACAAACACGTGCACGGAAAACAACAGCCCTCGTCCGGTACATCATCCCGGGAAAGGACCGGCCTTAAGCTCATGAATAAAGACAAGAGGGTTCAGTTCACCGAGACGGAACGACGCAAAAAAATATACAAAAGCGTCCCTTGCTCCGAAACGCTGTTCACTCTTTGATCTTGTCTGAAATTCTAGGATGTATAGTGATGCATGACTCATAGCATCACATCCCCATGTCGAGGGCAGTCAATTCAGTAAGAGATATTGGTGTAATTCTGATGTCATATTGAGACCTCGATCTTGAAGTCAATCGGATTTTTTTCGTTACCATGGCGCCCTCGCACCAGTCCCGGATTCCAGGTGGGTGGTCGCTTTACCGTTGGTCCGTCAAATTCCCAGCTTGTCTGCCATCATCTCCAACTGTTCCACGGTGTTCCATATCCTCCTCCTGTTCCGCATCGAGCCGCTCGCAATACACCTCTGTATATACTCCCAGCCCATGGCGCCCGTTGGCTGTTCTGTCGGGATATACCACGGAGCACTGATCTTTATCCAGGCACGCGCCATGGCGTCTCTGTCAGCCGCGGAACCCAGTAAATTGGACCTCAATTGGTGAGAAGCAGAGACGAGGGATAAGACGGACAGGAGCGGAAGGCGGAGAACGATGTGCCAGATGAGCTCCAAGGGCAGCCGTTCTAGCATAGAGAATGTGTGTGTTCGCAGAGGGGGTTCGAGGACAGTCGGTATAGCCGAGGTGTCGGGAGACACACTTTGAGGCGGAAAGCTAAGAGGCAGATGTTGGCGCCTAATATTTCGTGATGTTATCATACCCACTCACCGATCAGGTCGCATCCAGACCCAAAATTTGCCTTTGTGTATGATAGCGTCCTTTACCAGGTCCACATCGCCCAACAGCTCAAGTTCAAGTAGATCTTCAATTCCAGGTATCGGACAAACGGTCTGATCATGAGCGCACACCACCTCTCCGTAATCGATACCGTCCAACACATAAGTATCGCACCCTTCAGATCGGCCCTGTGACATAGCCAGCCTCCACAGCCGCTGAGGTGTCATCCTCCCGCCGGTTGCCAAAGACAGGATTGGAAGGGAAGCGGATTGAACCATGATGCCTGTACCATATGACACGAGGTACTGGGAATCACCCTCCGGTGCATCCAGGAATCCGTAATACCAAGAATCACCAATTTGGCAGTGGGGTATGACGCGGAGGGTTGAGGCTGGGACCCTCATCGCCTCTGCCTTTGCCATTTCTTGCATGTCGACGTCGCCAACAAGACCTAAATAGCGGTAGGGTTTTGGTATGAGTGAGATAGAGACGGGAGGCGAAGCTTACCTATCACGGTCATGTCTTCCTGGCCTTCTACTTCGTCATTTGACATGATCAGTTTGATGGCCTCGAGAACGAGTGGGCCTGGTGTGGGCTCGTCCAGGTCGTCCTCGAGCAATTGGACTTCACTAGCTGACTCCGGAGTGCAGCCCGACACCTAGGTTATTCTTATTGTCAGTTTCCACGGTTGTAGGTGTCGTGTACAAGAAGACTTGCGAGGCAGTAGGTCGTCACCTTTCCCATGTCTTCCAAGTACGAGACCGATTGCACGGGCAGTACCCGCTGTGCCCGAGAGCTGAGCTTCAAGTTTGATGATTACCGAGTGAGTCACCTATACCCGCCGAAGTTCAATGGACCTCAGTAGTTTCTACGTATCTATGTCATTGCCGCTTACTTGAATGCGAAGCACGTTGAGATTCTGCCCAAGGGTCGGGTGGGTAAAAAATGTCCTGGACAATGCATAACTTACCGGTGTCTGATTCGAAGCCTCCTACAACCTTCAAGTCGCCGCCTTCAGAAGGGTGAGCCAGTCCGAATAACGGCAACGGAATGTGTTCCGAGTGCCAGTGATGGTCAATCTGCACACCGGAATGCACTTGGGGTTTCCGAGGCCACTGTCATGGGCCACGTGCGTGCCGGGTATTGCACGGCCTCCTCGACCTGGACGTATCGGAAATTGGACGAAAAGATGACATGTCTAAACGTCCAGGGACCAGGACAGGTACGACCAAAACAAACGGCCAATAAAACGCCCAATTGCCAGTGCAATAACATGTTCTCGGGATGGTGTGTGGACGATTTTCGTCTAACCTTAAGCTTGTTGCACTATGGCTCACATTTCTTGCCCTCGCTGTCATCACCGAGATGGCAGCCATCTCCTCTCGGTCACGAGCCGACTGCTCCATTAATACTAAATCCTCACCTGCAGTCAATATTACAGCGGGTCCCTCCACCTGCAGTGCCCACGAGGACATCTCCGCCTTCGTACGCCACCACACTTCGTATTTCCAGTCCGCGCACATAGCGCTTATCCAAGCCACCCTCAGCCTCTCATTACTCGTTTTCCAGCCTGCTTTGCGAGCCATGACATGGACGGCACTCGACGCCCCATTGACTTTGGGTGCCCTACAGCGCAGTATTGACCTGGCCAGCTCACCCAGTTTAGTGTCTGCAGTCTTGTATATCAAGGCGTTACGATCGATGCCCCCTTCCGAGGTTATTTTTGTACTTCTCGTCAACACGCTCTCTGTTAGTTCGCCTCTCGCCATTTCGGCAGTCTACAGATCTCACACAGGCCCTCACACTGTTTCAGCCGGTTTCGTCGTTGGGGGCGGTGTTGGACCTGACCTGAGCACCTCCCTCAGCAAAGATAATGTTGTTGGAGGGGGGATAGTGGCAGGCAGGGCCTTGATCAATGCAAGAACAATATTCAACGTATCGGCCCCCGCCGTCGCTTTTGCGCCATTTATTCCGCAGGATTCTATCCTTGGCATTTGGAGGACGCAGTTGGAGACGGTCGTGGCCCGGCAGACGATAGATTGTGGGCCCTCGGCCCGGGCACGAGTGTGCAATCATTCTGACAGCATTATCACTTTGAGCCCTGCGTATTTTTCGTCTGATCTAGCCCAAGCGGATGTATCATTTGCGGGGCAGCCGCTCGGGTATATCTCGAATGATCCGCATCTCACTGCTGTTTACATCAACGCATCCACTGCGTCTACGCCTGGCTCAGTAGAAGCCCAATCGACCGTCATATTCTTAGCGGCTAATGGGACTATGGAAGGAGCTCAGGAGAGGATTATTTCTTCGACGCCCTCGTCACGTATCACACATGTTGATGTCCTCATCTGCACGTCCACCGCCCGACTGGAGATCAGCCAATGCAATATTGAGCAGGGCGTTTTCACAAAATGCTATCCCGTACCGGCTCCACAACTCCCTCCCAATGCATTGACAAGTCCCACCGGTGCCGTCGAGACGTACATCAAGAATCCCGTGTCCTCATCGATCACCCTATCGGCATCTCCGGTGATGGCTTGTTACCAGCTTTCGAATAGGCTGCCAATGTGGAACTACGTCACCGACGATCTCCTCGTATCTCACCTCCCGCCGCTCTCGTTCTTGAGTCTCGATATCCCAGCGCCCCCCTACAACATCTCCCTTACCTACGTCACCGATGCCTTCTTTGGACAGACGGCACAGGCGCTCGTGCAGGGCATGACAACTGTCTGGCAGGTGTATAACGCACAGCCGGTGCAGCTGATGGCTATCTTCGCGACGTCGATACCCAGCCTGGTGTATGTCATCACGGGAGCGGTTGCATTGTGTGCGGTGATCGCTACATGTGGCAGCCGGACGACTGGAGGGGACGCCGGGCTGGATGCATCACACCTAATTTATATTGCGCGGAGTGGAGAGATGGCAGAGGTTCTGGAAGGGTGCGTGGACAGCGATGGGGAGTTGCTGGAGAAAGTGCAAAACGCAAGAGTGCTACATGATCGGTATCATCATACCCTTTTGTCTGTCTGATTTGCTGCCATCACGATGGAAACTTCGTCTGAGGTTGCCGCTACGAACGAAGCCTTTCCGATATACTTGCGTGAATCAAATGTTTGGTCGTACTGATAATAATGCGAAAAAAGAAGAGTAGACGTGCACGTTCAAGTTGTCAAGTGGGACTGGGGCGAATAAGGCTAGGTCCAGTCCAGTCCGGCCGACATTCTGACGCCAACTTGAGCAAACGAAGCTCTACACTGAGTCTACAGCCTTGTCTTCATAACATAGGGATCGTCCTTGCTTCAAGACGTCCGGACCAAGCCAAACAATTCTGGACATCAGGACATCGTGAAACAATATATGGAACCCTCTCGACACAATGTCCACCAGTCCTGACAAGCGCAAATGCAAGCTTTCTGGGCAATCTCTGGGGAAAAACTCTTCTCCATCATCGACAACTTGAAGTCAACTGTTCGACTCGCTGTGGAAGCTTCGTCTGCGGGAATGCAGCTTCAATTTAGATGGCCTGAAGAGATCTTGAAAGGTATGTTCGAGTTCAACGTCCTGTCGGTATGTCGCTGTAGCTCACGTCACCCACAGGATGAGGTCTGCGCGTCAGTTTCTCACAATGTCAAATACGTTGACATTGCTGCTTTCGTCGGCCTCGCTCCATCATTCCCTCATTTCCAAGGTGCTTTTCATGACGGTCGTGGAGCACATGGACGTGCTTATTGCACAATAAGGCTCTCATTTTCGTCTCTTGAATGTAGAAGCGCTCTCGGTTCCTCTATCACGGCCCAGTGAGGATCATCTTGTTGTTTGGAATATGCCAAAATGCTGACAGTTGATTATCGAATTGGTGAAACAACGAGACTTTCAACTGGCTAGTGGCCGAGTTTGGGTTCGCTATTCATAATACACCAGTGATCATGAAAGGATATAAAGGCAGATCAACTCATTTCAAGATATTCAGCAAATCTTTTCCTTGACGTTGAATTACGAAAAGGAACTCCCGAGGACGGCCTAAATGCAACTGCTCAAGTAATAGCTGGATGTTGATCCCAAACTCTGGATCCTCGGGTCAATCGTCTCAGCTCACATCAACTCGCGGCAGGTGCACTATGCGCCTATCTTCGGTATTCTTTGTGATGGGAAGGGGTTCGAGTCCTTTCAACTCGATAGCACCAACCATTCAGCCAAATTTCTGCGCGGTGTATTCCCTCACGGAAATTCCGAATACGCCAAGTGGGACTGGCTTCTACTAATCAAAGTATCTAGAGCGTATATGCGACACTGTGTTCAACCTCATGCTCCGAAAGTTATCGTTTAAGCTTGAATGGTTTTCGTGACAGATCTCGGAAGCGGAGCACTGGCGACAGAAAGCTGAGCCTGTACGCAGGAATCATGCATGCTACCGAGGTTCTGGACCAAGCAGAGATGAAGCGCAGGAATATTGATGATGCGAACATCATCGTCGACGAAGCATTCTGGTCGCTTTGCGACAGAATTCTTTTCCCCTAACCCCACGATGGCACTGCCATATGGTAGGGTACTGTACATGTTGCTGGTGAACCACGAGACCTTTCTACCCAACTTCACTTACCCTGAGCGCTGAGCGGAAACCATTCCCAAAACAGAAACAAAGCGTAGATCGAAAATTTGTGTGTCGCGCCGCTCTTCGCCGCCGCCCCTTCTTCCCGCCACCCCCCCCTCTCCCCCCCCTCTCTGAATCCCGCCGCCCCTTTAAACCGCCCCGTTCTTGCTACGAATTGAAGGAGGTGTTTCATCATCCCCGGCCTGCTCAGCAGCTTACCCATGTCCCGCATATGCCTGCCCCCACGACAGACTTGAACGTCTCAGCATTATAATAGTATTCTTTGCCCGGAACGATCAGTCACGAGGAGCTGGAATCATGCGGCGGTCGATGAGGTCTGTTACAGTGTATTGCTGTTGATACTTTGCTTCCCTAAAATATTGTAGTTAACCTCGCCAAAGACGATGCGTCCACATCGTTTGTGGCCCCCGAGCGAATCACAAAATCGGCGTTGCAACGTTGGCTCGTGAAAGTATACTCAATTCAAAGTTGGACAAGTGACCACCTCGGTTTTGATTGAAGGCATCCTGTCCTCCCCCGCATCGCACCCGGTATCTCCCATTCCCAATGCTGGCTATCCGCTGCTTCATCCCGGGCCGCATCGGATACTACTTAGCCCTGGAAACGACGAAATCCGGGATGAAAAACCTTCCTGAATGTTCACTTTTGAGAGGTGCTGTGGATGTATAAAATGGGTGACGACCTCATTCCCGATCCCCCAGCTGGATCCCCTTCACAGATATTCATTCTTCGGTGCTGGAAACCTTAGAACACAACTTGGCATTTTTCGACCTTTCACTTTTTCCACCGACTCGTACAATGGTCCATACCTCCGCTACCATCTTCGCCGTTATCGCCCTGAGTGTGACTTGCAAGTCTGCGGTGGCAGCTCCCATCGTATGGTACGATCATATTAGTGACATCAGTTCATGAGGCGTAATAACATATATATTGTAAGGGAATTCAACGAGCTCGAAGCACATGATCCCGAGCTGTTCACCCGTGGCAACTGTTTTCGTGCAGGGCATCAGATGCTGGATGGGAAGCCGAAAGGGGGTCGTGTATTCCCAGCTTCTTCTCGTGCTAGTGGTCAAAAAACCGTCGTCACCACTCATCTTCGTCTGTTGGTCGCCGCCGATCAGCGTCGTCAGACACCTGTCACTGCTATGCCTGACGAACGCCACCCCACAGAAGGTCATCCTACACTCGCCGAAGCCAGGACTCTACACACCCATGACAAGCAGCCCGATATCCCTCGTAGCCATCAAGGTCCACTGCCACGTTCAAGTTCGGAGGGTTCATCGCCCTCAGAACTCAATTGGCTCCCGGCTGAGTCGAGGTGAACACTTGGTCGACTGACTGCATGACACCGTGACGTGTAAGCGAGTGCTTAAGTACAACTTGAAGTAGCTGACGTCGTTGTGTTCCAGTCTTGTTTATCATCAAGTACATATAGCGATCAAGATATAGTCGATGTAGGCTTCATAGTTGAAGTACTCAGTTAAATGACATACTACACTGGTCCCTTCGAAAAGGATGCACTAGCCACCTTTGCGGAATTGAACAAACTCCAGACCTCAAGGGCTGACTGTTGGACACCTGGCTCCGCAGATAACGACAACGAAACGAGAGGTGGTGAAATGGCTTCCATAGCTTCAACAAATGACTCCTGCTTCGACTCCACACAGACCTCTAACACTTCCAGCACAGCAATTTGAACACTGGGCTTGCCAGTGGAGAGTGGCCTGATGAGAGCCGGCAGTATAGCTGCGACGGCCCTGACCAATTTCTGTTCAGTCGACCTCGCACTAACTGCCAATACCTTCAGCCCAGCGACCTGAACGCTAATGTCGTCAGCGGTGAGAAACTGGACGAGACCGGCGGATAGGACTCTTGCAGTGGCACTGGTCAATTGGTGCAT
>QLPF01008813.1:4349-15996 GCA_003314045.1 Hygrophorus pudorinus | reverse complement strand
TGGGTCCCTCATCCTGCCTACTGGAATTGTCCCGGCTCAGGCAGCAAATAAATTCGATTTCCTTCAGACATTGTGTCCGATGTCATGGTGGCAAGACTTGATTGAAAGATTGGAGAGATACGAGGTCGGTCAAGCCATCCCAGGCCATGATGCTTGTGCCAATATTAACCGTGTATTCCATGTAGCCCGAGGGAACACAAGTCTGCGAGCCGATGGAGAACCAATCCCAGTGGCTGTCATGGGAGTGGGGGTTACATTCAGTAACGGGGTGGTTTACATCCCGTAATTGGGATGGACTTCCCTGTTGGGATGATCTATTGGACCGGATGGACATCCGGGTTGTCGAATTCACTTATCGACGGGATTCGTTTATGAATGCACTAGATCGTGTGTGTTCTGAATCGTATTACTATGACGTGTGTTGCGATTGTGATTGCGTGCTGATATGAACTTAACGTTTGATTTCATAGTGTACAGCGAGAGCTATACTCAAGCCGTTCAGGCTTTTTCGTGTCTGTTCGATAAGGCCCTTTAGGGTGCCTAATAGGACTTTTTATAGTCAAGGTATCCAACCGCGAGCGGCTTATGACTATGTAGTATAACCAATGTATCTAACCTCGTTAAAGGCTTATGGCTATTACAGTCAATTCAGAACCATTTTGAGGGTTGTTTGGCTGTGAAAAAAAGTATAAACTTGTGTAGGGCTAGTTAAAGGCCTAATACAAGTGGGAATGAGATAGTTAAAGACTTTGTACCCACTGTGCACTATTCACAGATCCAAATCAATGTATTTGGGTAATGAATGTATGTGCTGTTTATGAGGGTTGTAGTAGTTAAGTATATTGCTATCGTGTGATGCGGACGGCGTACTATACAGTTGTTTGTACATGTATATATTGTGGCACACGTGTCCGCAGTAAATAATGATAATAAGATAATAAAATAATGAAATAATAAAAGGATAAGGAGATTAATGAAAGTAACAAGGAATTATAGATTCCTTACAGATCGGCAGTTCGAATTAGCTGACCTGACTGATGATGGGCTCCACACGACTTTTTATGACTTTTTTTCAACTTTTGTATGACTTTTGTATGACTTTGCCACCTTAGGCACCACTTTTGAGAGCCTTATGAGACCTATTAGGTACATTTTCATGTAAGGCAGAAATAGGCCCAATAGGCCTATCTTCGAAAGAGCTTTGTCAGCGCTTCCGGAATACTGCTTATTATTAGTTTCTTCAGATCTCAGATCTGTTAGGAACCTCGTTGTGAAGCTCGTCTGAGAGCCTCCGGGATGTTAGATAGACTTGGTACGTTTTTCAGGCTTCCTGTGACACTTGTCAACCACCATGTCATATCGCTCAAGTCGTTCCTTGCATCTCACAACGACAGGTCTCGGCAAGCATCACACAAGCCCACAAAAAGCCCGTAGCAAAAAAAATTCTAGGATAGTTGTTCCTTTGGGGAATACAAGCAAGCATCGGCAACTCTTACAGAAGTTAGATATTCTCCGGGGAACACAAACTAGTGTACAAACCACAAACAATCTCACCATAGAAGTGGACCCCGGTGCTTGGGAAGACATCACTGATGACAATCAAACAGATATCACAGAGGCCCTTCAAGCGCGTGAATCTCAGGCTACCCTTTGCCCAGACCCTTCCGGATCCAGGACGAAGCAATCTGCAGCCCATTCCCTTCGTCTTTATACTAGCTGGGCCGACATTCTGCCTGGACTTGTGTGCCTACTTCTCAAGTACCTTACTTTCTCAGTTGGGTCCGTTATGTCCCCAGTAAATGACATTCGGTCCACATGTATTGTGTCGTGTGTTGCAAGCCACACCACTATTCTCTGTCTTTACTTTGATCGTGCGTAATTCTTAAGTTTTTTTCGTCAAGATTTGTAGACTCACAAGACATAGACTACCATTATATCAATGTCACGTCATGCAAGTGTCAGACCACTCTCCAGCTTCTCGTTGCAAATGGCCTTTTTCCAACCTCACCATCCCAGCCCCAAATGGCTGTGTCGACTGACCTCCTTGATTTCTATCGCGCGCTATTTGAGCAGTCGTGTGATGCTATCACAGCCATCGCGGGTGCCTTGCACACATTTTACACTCGGCGTGGTTTCGTCCTACTAACAAAACAGGTAAGTTGCCCTGCTTTTGCATTGGATTGGCTGACAAGAACTTTCCAGGGCATGCCAATCAAAGATGCCTTTCGAAAAGGAATAGGCCATGCTGTCCAATGGTATGATAGTGTGCATGTTCGGATGGAAAATGAGGTTGATTCAGCAGTGGAAACAGTGTCAAACACTATTGAGGTATATTTCTCTTGTCTGCAGGTCGGCATCTCCGAGCTGAAGTTGATACATAACTTAGGAACATCAAGCTGAAACCATTGAAAACCATGACTGCGTGATGAACACACCGCCATCAGATACTACATTGCATTTTCCGTCTGTTCCCCAAACTCAGACAGCTACACCTACACTCACTCCTGGAAGGGCTGCTCGTATTCTACAGCAGTGATGCCCTGCATGCTTTGGTCTCCGTGAGTGGGGCCGGCCATTCAATAAGTATGTACTTAACAAACAGGTTTCATGGCGGGGTGTTGATATATTTGCAGCGGAGGGGACATCCACGTTGCCACCGACAGGAATTTCTCCCATTCCCACCTTATCAGTGCAGGAGACGGGCTCTCTTATCACAAACCTGAATATATTATCCCAAAAGCCCAAGTCGATCGAGTTGGCGAGCGAATTGCAAAAGCGCGGAAGGCTCCTGCTCGTGCATACAAACCCCATGTCCTGAATGAGGCGGTGGACGAATGTGAAAAGTCATATGATGCCGCCAGAGGCAATCACAAGGCAGATATTGGCCACTTTGATTGTACTGGCTGGATGTCCTTGGTCTGCCGGCACGACATTCCATTGTTTTTTGCCAACATCGACACACCAGGAGAGCAGCAGAAATACTCTGTTGCCCTTCTGGAGCACCTTATGTTGTTACTGCCTCCGATGGCTATTGTCGAAGCACTTTATGATGTTGGCTGCGTACTGGACCGCAGTCTCCAACTTGTGAGTTGGTTTTTATATAATGCTCTCTCAATATATTAACTTACACCTAACAGTACACTATTCTCCCCGAATCGGTCACTCAGAGGCTGAAGTTAGCAACGAGCACCATGCACGCTTACGGCCACCAGTGGTCGTGTCAGCTTTACTATAACCCCCGACTGTGCAAGGGATTTGGGCTAACGGATGGTGAGGGCGTTGAGCATGTCTGGTCCCGTACCCAGAAATCGATCCCGATTGAGAGGTCTCAATGGGTAGGTGATTTCTAGTGTATTGAGTGTCAGCGACATTAACATTCTCTCAGTACTCACGGAGAATATGGTTCGTTGACCGGCAATTAGCCACAATGGGCCACGAGATGCGTGACGGCCTAGGCGATTGGTTGACCTGTCGACAAGAACGTGGGGTCCAGAGACAAGGCCAAAAGGCACGCAATACCCTCGAGGACTGCAGGATTCCTTTGCACAACCTTCGCAGTGAATGGGAGGCTCAATGCCAGGCTCAACTGTCCATCCGGGCTTGTGAGTCTGATTCACACTGTAAATATTCATGATACTAACCCTTGTCAGACGCTCCAAGTCGCCTTAAGAAAGAGCTACACACTGTGCTGACCCTTCAGGGTGAGCTGGCAAGCATTGACAAAAGCTTGCAGACTACAAAGGATCTAATCTCGAAGTCAGCTGCTACAGCAGAGTCTCGGGACCTCATCTCAAGCCTTGAGCGAAGCCAGGACTGTCTCAAACAAAAGGTCGAGGTACTCTATGCCTCACTCAATGTTCACCAAACCTTCCCGGAACTTGAGGGGATCAACCTGGAGTTTGTTTGAATCCTTCTCATAGCACGCGACCTGAAAATCAACATCCGCAAACGTGCAATTGGGAGCTTTTTTGAATGGAAGAAGTTGGACTGTGCTGTTGGTGGACGTGATGGAATACTTGGTAAGCATCTCAGTTATTTATCGAAATCTAAGCATCAGACATTCTCTCAATAGGGACCAAACTTCACCAGCAGACCTGTAAGGCTATTTCCAGGTGCCGGCCAGCACTGATGGCAGCCATTTGAAAGTTCAATGGGTACTGTGAAACCCTTGAGAGACTCTATGACCCTGAATGGAAGATACCTTTACCTCTCCCGTTGTCTCTCCAGCTTGCGACACTTCAAGACCAGCCTGGTCTGATGGAAGACATGTGGATCGCACGGTCACAAGGTGAGATGCCACGATGGTTAGGTGACTCAGATGTTCGCAAAGGAATCCGGGCAATGTTGAAGCTGGACAGATGTGCCGAAGAGTCCGTATGTCTGCGCCGCGAAGCTGTCAACCTTACAAGTTGGTTGCAATGTGAATTGGCAGCTGTGGAGCTTGTCTTGTCGACATCCTCTTGTGAGTCAGACCACTTTACATGCTATGTTCGCTCATAGATATTAGATTCTCACCTTCACGTTCTGTTGCGACAACACCATATACACTTGGGACACCTCATGATGTCATTGGGCCCCACTGTCTCCACCCTTGCACCTACCAATATAACTGGGCCGTGCATGAACACTTTTGTTATCAGGCTCGCAGCCGCTTGGCATGACGAGGACTACACAGATGGTCGTGAATTTGGGGATGATGGTATTGATGAGGCTCCAGAGGCCTGTCAGACTGCTGATGCGGGGGCTCTTGATGGCAGGGAGGTCCTCATGACTCAGATCCTCCAGGCTACTGACGACAAGGTTCCGGACACTGAAGACTCTGCCTCTATTGAACATGACCAATTGCATATTCACTTAGTGTTGGAATTATTAGTATGTACACAAATTTTTAGATCAGAAGGCATCTGTGCTTACTGTAGTTCTCCAGCCCACCATCGTCGTTGACAATTATCTCATTCAGGAGCTTTCCTCTATTCAGTTTCTTCGCCCAGTGGGTAGTCCATTGACCCCTCACATTCTGCATGAGCAGCAGAGACATACAATGTTCAAGCAGTCCGATATCCATCGACTACTTGCTCCTCAAGAACTTCTCAACGATGTCTGCATCAACGGATGCGCAAGGCTCCTACAGCATGAGTTTTCAGCCAGTACTTACCCTGGTGCTGAACACAGCCGATGCTGTGCCATTCTATCAACATTTGACTTACCTCGAGTTCGATACAAGTGTTCTGACGAAGACCTCTGGCGAAATATACAACACTCCTCATACTGGGCCAAGAATATCTGGATCCTCCCCATTCATTGCCCAAGTTCTGGAGGGCATTGGGTACTTTGCATTATCACCCCGCACTCACGTGAAGTTTTTCTCTTTGATAGTTTAGGCAGTCATCAAGTGTGGAGGCAGAACTTGAAGGTGCGTAGAGTTCACACATTAGTAGGCTATTTACTGACTTATTTGTGCATACAGGATATCATGACTCTTATCATACGCATGGTCTCCCTTGCCAACAAGAACAGCCACCCGCTCCATGTAGTCACTGAAGGTTGGACCGCTCGGCTGGTATCAATCCATGCACGACAAACAAATTCCCATGACTGCGGCGTTTGGGTTCTGGCATGTGTCGCGGCCGTTCTGCGAGGTCATCATGTCACCGGTTGCACTGAGAAAGACATGTCAGTTGTTCGTACTCATCTTGTCAAGCTTATTTGTAGTCTCCCCAGAGTTTAGCTATACCTCAATAAACATTTGTACTGTTTGTCATCAGAGGAACAACAAGTTATATACATGGAGGTAGTTCGAGCTTGCCATTGTAAGTACAGCCGTGCCATCATCATTTCCCTGGCACCGGCGCTGTAGTCTTGTAGGAAAAGCTTACATCTATTCCACTGCGCTACCATTTCAGTCACCTCGATGGCTAGACGCTCCAAAGCTCTTGTCGGATTGTCCTGCGTGAATGCACAATGTCTCGCCTCATCATTTTCCCGCTGTTCACGTAGCCTAACCCCATGCACCACTTCCACCAACCTCTCTGTGAAATAGAGCTCTGGCGTGCTGGCAGTGTCTGTGCAGTCAATTGCATATGGTGGTCCATTCTTCCATACCCCGAGGTCGGATTCGTCGACACGGTCGGGGCCACGCAAGGCTTCTTGAAATAGGTGGGCTGATTCAGGGAGAGGATGCAGAGCCTGCACAACAAGCTCAGGAGGGAGTGACATAACTCCCGGTATCGTTGATAGCTGGGCTGTACCTAATGTCAACAAGGCAACAGGTCCTCGATGGCCGTGTTCTCTCCAATATGCAGCCCGCCTGGATGCTAAGCGTACCTCCTGTCCACTTTGTAATTTGTTAGAAACTGTATGTGGACTTGATTGAAACTCACTGAGGCGTCGCCAAGTAGGTCTGTTTGTGAGTGCGAGCTGCACTGGTTTGTTGAGCAGCGGTAAGATGCTTTGCACGGCGGCCCATGATGGTGGGGGTGAGAAGTGAATGGTGACCTTGCCAATGATTGGCCTCAACTTGAGCACATTGAAAATGAAAATTCATTTGCATTGTAACTAGATGGGCGGTGTTGTATGGATGTAGGGGCTGTATCAGGGAAGACATTTGTCACCTGGAAATGTCTCTGTGTGGGGTAGAACATATGTAGTGCCAGTTATCGTTGGGGAGCAGATGTATTTTCATTCTGATTGGCCAACAATATTGAGCTCCGGACGCTCTGGGAGGCACCTGGCGAGGTCCCCCAGAGTCGAAAACAGGCACGTGGGAATATCGGGCTTGCTTCCTACTCTAACATCAAAGCAAGCCTGCTATATATGATGCTCTTGAGCTACTATGGAGTGTTGGTGAGCTCGTCCCATGTCGCCGCTAGAAAAGTACCCTTCTTTTTTTTCAAATTTTTTGCTGTCGCTCACCTTGACTGACTCAGACGTGCATTCTACACCTCTGGTGTTACCTGCAATCACAATCACCATCAGGTATGCAACGCACATACAGCCTGGGTGACGGAAACAAAGAGTCTGACATTGACCTTCTCCCATTGGATCCTCCAGACACATACTACCACAACAAGCAACACCTTTCCAATCCTCTGTTGCCCTCTCCAGGTCCATACCGTCCTAAAGAGTACATGTACCTTAACTGAGCATCCTTATCAGCCATTATGTATGATTCGGATTCGAGTCCTATTAGGCCACAAGTTGGGGGAGGGAGGCGTGCTAGCTCCATACCACTTGGTGATTACAGTACCCCCACATGTTTACAGCCGTCTATTGTGGCAACCGGTCAGGCAGACAATACCATGCATCATGCGGTCAGGCGTTGCGCCAATCTGGTAACTCCTGAACGCGCTCCCCTGTTTCCACTTACAGCATGTCCCGTTGCGCCTCCTGTAGGGCCAATCCCTTCGTTCGTAGTTCAGCCTCCTACCAAACATAGGCCTCTCCCCAATCCTTTCGCAGTGTCAACCTCTTCCATAGCTTGGCCTCCGCCTGCTCCTCTTTCAGAGGTTCTAGTTCGTGCCGCCCCCACCCAAAAAAACCCTCTTGCCGATCCTTTGGTATTGCCAGCACCTGCTGTAGCTCAACCTCACCATGCTCTGAGTCCCCTTCCAGAGGTTCCAGTTCGCACTATCCCCACCGAAAAAAAGCTTCTCGCCAATTCTTTGGTATTGCCGGCACCTGCCGTAGCTCAGCTCCCCCCTGCTCCCCTTCTAGAGGTTCCAGTTTGCACTGTCCCCACCGAAAAAAGGCCTCTGGCAAAGGTTGCCCAGCCCTCGGGCCCACATGAGCACTCAAGATCCCGCTCAGTCTCTGTCAACCTTGAATCACGGCCCAACGTCAATGACAACCAGTCTACTTCCCCCTCCCAGGGTCCAGAGTCGGAGGACAATGACATCAATTTGGTTCAGAATGATGGTTTTGCAATGTTAGACAACGCTAACATATTCGACAACACTAAAATATTCGACAACACTAACATATTCGACAATGCTAATATATTTGACAACGCTAACATATTCGATCCTGCCATCCCACACATTGAATCAAATTCAGCCTCATCCACGCCCACTCCCGCCGCCCCAATGGTACCTCACATCCAATCAAGCTCAGCCTCTTCGACACCCACTCTGAAAGGCGGACGCATATCAAATACAGACCAAAAAATCCTAGAAGACGGGTTCCAGACTATTGACGCCGCCTGCACCCAACTTGCAGAAACACTCAGATTTACTACAGAGCGGGTCGTTGCACTCTGGAACAAGCACAATGGTTGGTGCACCAAGGGCTTCAACTATTGGAATGTGTACCAATCTTACCTGGCCGCCAACCTGGCCGATGAGCTCATCCGATCCGGATTTGATGTCCCTCCCGGTATCAGGTGGGATGAAGTTTCGGACAAACAAAGGCAGATGTGCTATGCCTCATTCCAGGAGGCGTACCCCAACGATGTCTGGGAAGATATCCTTCCTGTATTCAATCTGTCCCGCAAGTGTGAACGCTCTGTTGGGTCCTTTGCGAAACGGAATTCAGACTTTCAAAAGATCGCTGCACAACTTGTCCGTCTAGTAAGCCCATCGCTAACGAAGTCCGACAACATGCTAAACATTGAACATAGACAGACGTGTGGCAGGCTAAGCATGGCTTTGAGGCAACCTGGGTGATGTGCGGGAATGTCCCCAATGAAGACTCATCGCTGGCCGCTGCTCATGAGACCATGAACGCAAAAGAGGTGTGTCCGTTCAAGTTGCATTACGAAAGTCAGAATAACAGGCTGATATATACATTCAAGTTTTTTCTTGTTCGCTGCCGCACTGAGCTGGATGAATTGCGAGGACACTTAAAGGCACATGTCTAGTAAGTATAGATTTGACGTGTCAGATACAGTACTCGTGACACGTGTATAGTGATAAGGTATCTCGGATGGCCACAGCTCATGCGTGGGGTGACGACATTGATCACCAGGATTCGAGTAAAACAAAGGAGGAAGTGCCCTTGAGAGGTTGGACACTGAATGCAGGGGCAACCATGGACACAAACCGTCCTCTTACCGGCTACAAATCACGAGGCACGACCCAGGATGTGAGTCTGCTAAAACACAAGCTTATCGAGCGCGCGTTGGAGGGTGGCTTCATCATTGACTCAACTCAGTTTCCATGGAAGGGACTGCGGGACCTGTTGGCTAAGGCTGGGTTCTATCTGCAGGGTTGGTCAGCCACGGCACGGATGCCTGGGGAAAAGGGTACTGAGAAGGGTATTACGGGGCTCAAAGCCCAAGAACAAACAGCCGTTTTCGCATCTTTGGAGGACAAAGATAACTGCTTGGCATTTGTACAGTACGAAGGAAATCTGCGGGGTGAGTCAGCTGCATTCATTTGGCAACTTGATGATATTAATGTGTCTAAATAGACCTTGTAGATGGAAAGGTTCCAGTCGTCATTTGTGCTCCACCCCTTGACGGTTCCCGGGGGCGACGTCTTTTTGTCAATGGCAGTATCAACACTAAAGGGATGAAATTCAAGTCATCAAGCCAACAGGAAGCGCACTCCACAACCCCTCACTTGACCTCTCGCACAACCTCTCACACAACCTCTCACACAACCTCTCGCACAACCTCTCGCACAACCTCTCGCACAACCTCTCGCACAACCTCTCGCACAACCTCTCGAACAACTAGTAAGCAACTGTGTCCCAAAAAACGAAAGTGGACATGTGCTACTACATCTGCGTACTCAGAATCATCGCTGGAGCCAGAAAGTGGGCAGGATAAGTCTTCGGACTCACCCCTCCCAGTAGCACGGAAGACCGTCAAATTTGCAGATGCAGATGCCGATGGGTGGAGTAGCCAGGACGAGTCGGATGACTATGGCGAAAACCCACCGCCTCCCCCCAAGACAAGAAGGGCGAAAGAGGCAGAACAAACAGAGGAGAGAAGCCAGAAGGTTACGAGGCAGGTCGCAAAGAAGGTGGGGGTAGCAAGAGGCTCAATGAAACCTTGTGAGTTGGGAGGAGGCTCATCTGGAGGTCCTGTAGGAGGCTCGGCAGGACAGCCTGGAACATCGGGAGGAGGCCCAGTGGGACAGTCTGGAGGCTCGGGTGGACAGCCTGGAGTGTCTGGGGGAAGCTTGGGTGGACAGCCTGGGAGCTTCAGAGGAGGCTCGGCGGGGAAGTCTGGAGACCCTGCGAGAGGCTCAGCTGGGCACCCTGGAGTGTTTGATGGAGTATCGGCGGGGCAGCCCGGAGGCTTCGGAGGAGGTTTAGCAGGACAGTCTGGAGCATATGGAGGAGGGTCTGGGGAACTGTCGGAGGGCTCTGCGCAAGGAAAGAGAACACAGCCAGGAGGCTTCACGTGGGTATATGGACGTGTCGGTGGTGCGTCAATCAAGGACTCTGAGGGATCCACACAAGGTCCGGGTTCCTCTGAGTCTGCTGTGGGGCGTGACTCACAACCCACTGGTATGTCTTTTTTTGGTTCGTTGTGCAGTCAAGTAGCTGATGTGCACATAGCTCACTACCCTCAGTCTAAACCCGCATACAAAGGCATGAAAAAATGACCTCATCTTGCTGAAGGCCCCTCAGGTGCCGAGAAGAGGATTTGCATCGACCAGGAGGGTCCGTTGCATCGACCAGAGGGTAGCCCAACACCTCCGGCCGTACCCTTAGAGGGTCAGAATATGTGTTTACCGCCAAACCAACGCCTTCATTTGCCTGCACGAGATCCCTCCCCACCACTTCAGCAGTCTGGTGGTGGTGGGCACAACGCTCAACCGCCACATGAACCTTACATTCCGTTTCAGCCCACTGGTCGTGACCCAGTTTATCCCACCGGGTACAATGTCCAACTGCGGGATGAGATTGCAGGAGTTTATCCCCATCCTGGTTACCCGCCGTACCCCCCTGCTCCAGCTGGTGGAAGTGACTCAGGACCCAGTGGAGCCCCACTTCCTCCTTACCCTTACATGTTCTTCCCTCCATACAAGCCATATCCTGAAATGCCGGGCGGCCACCAAGTCCCTCCCTTTTGGCCGCCATTCTATGGCTTTCCTCCCCAATATCGGCCCCCTCCAACATCAGTGGCTGAGAATACCACCAACAACCAATTCCTCGCCGAGGTCCCAGAGGCTCATGACCCTCTGGCGGAAGATCCTCGTGATCCTGCGGTATAGGCCCTATAAAGGTTGTTGCTTCTATCTACGTCTTTTCTTGTCTGTCACATAGCTACCCTCTCCTGTTTTTACCTGCTGCGGCCGCTGCCTTGCGGCTTAAATATCTTGTGTTATATATTATGTATTATATAGATTTCCTATTTCTTGAAATAAATGAGACTCTGCGTCGTTCACCAGGGAAACAGAAACAATGCCTGAATCCTCAGAGGCTTCGGAGTACTGGTAGGCCGCACAGGACTCAGAACGTCGAGAACAAGAAAGATTGGTGGCCAAATTAGGTATGCCTCACCCAGAGGTTAGGCCTATTAGGTCTATTGCTCACCTACAAAAAAACCGCCCTCAGAGGCCTATGACTAATCGATCAAGTGGTACGACTGGAATGACAAAACACTTTACTACCAGCTGACTATTGTACGATCACACGTAGACTTTTGCAAGACTCTTGTGTGACTAAATTAGATGTGAACAGCAAATTCTCTGGCTAT
>QLPF01008745.1:0-10706 GCA_003314045.1 Hygrophorus pudorinus | reverse complement strand
AAGTAACTACAGAGCAACTACAGAGCAACTACAGAGTCACAGTGGGAGACTACAGGAGTCCCAGTGGTGACTACAGGGACTACTGACCACTGGACTTTCATATGGGACTACCAGAAATACAGAGGCTACATAGTGCTGTGTATAAAAGTTATTTTTTCCTGATGTACCTCGGAGGACGCACACCCCATCCTTGGGTATAAAATCAGGACGTGGGACTATAGCAATGAGTTGTACAACAGTGATGACTCGGACAAAGAAAACATGCGTGTTGGGGCTGCAAAGCGAAGGAGGGTTTGAATTGCATTCGAGAATCTTGTAAATTAGAGCATGTATAGAATCAAGCAAGAATCAATTGATATCAATCTCTTAATCTGCCTCTGATATGCCTGACTTGTATTATTTAATTAGGTGGGATTGGATATCATTGGATCTCATTAGATAGAACACTGACATTGTATAACACTCGATTAGGCTCAACATGATTCTCACTGGGTTTGAAAGCCAGCCACTGCGGGAAGAGAATTTTAATAATTGGTCAAACTGCTGTTTAAGTAGAGACTAGTGGCTCAACCACTTTGTTGGAGTAAACAAACGGAACGGACTTCCGAGGTCATGTGACATGACACACTGGTTTCTATCACGTCTGATTTCTGTTTATCCTTTTATTTTCCATTTCACTTATTTATATTTACATTCTATGATGAACGGATGATTCGTTCTAGCATAGTTTTGCATGCTTAAATACTTTTGTCAAGAATCACTGCCCCTAATTCTTCTGTCAAAGCTGAGGCGCAGTGAGTGATACCTTTATTATTACCCATTACTCTTACTGATTCCTAGTAGTCGCGCTACATTTCTACTAGGTACATATTGAATATATCTCATTCTTCTGTCAAAGCTGAGGCGCATCGTGCTACGTTTCTACTAGCGGTCAGCTTTCTACAACAGGTTATGAGCCCCGGACGAACCATGATGGACATGGTACTAACCTCCAATTCGCCCTCCCTTGTGATCCCCAAGCTCCGTGACAACGGAACCAACTGGGCTGATTATGATCCGCACACTCGCCACACCATGGGCTCGAAGGGGTTGGTTGCCCACCTCAAAGGTCATGCTAAACCACCTGTTCCCTATGTCCTGGTTGCCAACATACCAATGGTAACTACGAACCCAGATGTACCTGCAACCGACGAGCAGTTAGAGGCGAAAGAGAAGAAAATAATGGAGTACGAGCAGAAGGAATACCTAGCTCAACACCTAATCCTCTCCTCGACCTCACCGCGCCTATCACAGAAAATCCTCCATCTAACCACGGCAAAGAGCATGTGGGATGCCGTAACGCTAGATGCAACAACAAAAAGTTCGCTGCACCAGATTGATATCCTAAATCAACTGCAAACGATCAAGTGCGCGCACTTGTCTGATCCGAAGACCCACCTCTCTGAAGTCCGAAAACACTTCAAGAAGATGACTCAATTGCGAGAGCACCTGCGTGTCACGAATTCCCCAGTTACCGATTCTACCTACGTCAGTATTATTATATCATCGATGCCAGAATCATATCGCCCTACTGTTCAAACCATTGAAACGGCCGTCAAGGTCACTGGCACACAAATTGTCCCTGACGACCTCCTCACCATCTTTCTCCAAGAGGCTGAACACCGTGTAATTGAAGATGGCAATGCCAAGGGTGAAGCCGCTATGGTTGCAGGAACGGCATCTGGAAAGAAAACTGGTAAAAAGAGCGGACAGAACGGCAATGGACAGTGTAAATGCGACAATTACTCGAAACTTGGGCATACCAAGGATCATTGTTGGGCACCGGGTGGTGGTAAAGAGGGCGAGGGGCCGAACCAAAAGAAGGGCAAAGCGAAAATGGACTCAGCTAACTTAGCAAAGGCAGACGACACAAGCGAATTGTTCACGTTTGTCTGCACCTTGGACTTCCAAGCTATCGCCGCAATGCTTAACCCTCTAACATGACAAAGGACCTTTGGTTGACCTTTGGAGGCGATGGCGATGGCGATCCGATCATATTCACGGATGCAGATTGGGCGTTGCAAGCCGACCGACATTCGATATCGGGGTATGCAATGAAGATTGGGGCTGGCACGGTTACCTGGAGTTTGAAGAAACAACCTGTGGTGGCACTTTCCAGCACGGAGTCAGAGTATATAGTGCAAACCCACTCGCTTAAGGAAAAACTGTGGGGGAGGGAATTCATAGGGGAACTCACAGTGAAGTTCTTGCATCCAACTCTCCTCTATTCTGACAATCAAGAAGCCATTGTGTTGGCGAAGAACAACAAGTTCCATGCGCGATCTAAGCACATCGGTATACGCTATCACTTCATCTGCGAAGCAGTCAAAAACGAGACTGTAAAACTCACCTATATCCCGACGGCTGACAACATCACTGATATCGTCACCAAACCTCTTGCCACCCCGAAGTTCATATCGTTCCGTGACATGCTAGGACTCCAGGCCCTGGGTTCCGCTTGAGGGGGAGTGTTGGAGTAAACAAACGGAACAGACCTCCAAGGTCATGTGACATGATGCACTGGTTTCTATCACGTCTGATTTCTGTTTATCCTTTTATTTTCCGTTTCACTTATTTATATTTACATTCTATGATGAACGGATGATTCGTTCTAGCATAGTTTTGCATGCTTAAATACTTTTGTCAAGAATCACTGCCCCTCATTCTTCTGTCGAAGCTGAGGCGCAGTGAGTGATACCTTTATGATTACCCATTACTCTTACTAATTCCTAGTAGTTGCGCTACATTTCTACTAGGTACATATTGAATATATCTCATTCTTCTGTCGAAGCTGAGGTGCATTGCGCTACGTTTCTACTAGCGGTCAGCTTTTCTACAACAAACTTATCTGGCTGTTATCTGTTTTCAGCAGTTGCACCTTATTGTTGAAAACTAAGGGGTGTATTGATTTTTTCAGTAGAATAACCATTTATTTACAGTTTGTCTATTTTCAATGGTAGTTCTTGATTTCAATGAGCACTTATTTTCAGAGGTAGACCACTTGTTTTCAATATAAATGTCTACAATATTCAGCGGTAGACCTTATTTTCAGAGGCAGACATCTTATTTTCAGTAACAAGGCTTACAATTACCCTAGTACAGTCAGTCATCTTTGGAGTCCTCCACGTCATCAAACACAGGTGCGGTTATTCCACTCCTCCGATCGACAATCCCCCATTTCCCTCGCGTTTTCACCTGTCCGATAACGCTCTTCACGTTGTGAATATCTGTCACAAGCAAGGCCTAAGCTTGGTTGTTTGTATCTTTGTACATGGTGAGCTCGGATGTTGCATCTTTACCTTGGGTTTGGCAGGGTTCAATCACGGCAAGAACTTGTAAGCGGCTGCAAAGGTCCCCAAATATGATGTTATTGGGTAAAACAAACATGAGTATTGTTTCGAGCAGGCCGTACCCGACTTGAACAACAGCAGTGTTGTTATCTGCCCCACATTGGATCTCGAACTAACAGACTAGGTAAGTAATTGTACAATGGCATTGGAAGAAACACACCTGATTGTATGAGGAGTTACGGTACATCAATTTATCCTTACCTCTCATAGAGGCTGCTGTTCTAAACGCATTGCCACCATTGCGAATCCAGAATCTTCCCCAGACATCCATTTTGGCAGGCAAAAAATGTAGAATCTCAGATCGACGTTTCCCAAGGACTTGAGATAAATAGGCCACAATCTTGTGTATAATAGCTTGAGTGATTACTTGGTTTGCTCGATATGGTGACCTGAGAACAATTGAAGCATCTGTTTACAATCAGATTTACATCGATCTGGACCTAGAGATCAACACTCACATTCGTCATAAATTTTCTCGTTTCGTCTTGCTATATCACCCTCTAGTTGGCGGCGATCAAAAAGTAAGAGCTTGTCTGTGAGATCATATCTAGCATTCAACTGTCCGAGGTAGGCCATATGAAAGATCAGTTTGTGGAGGTTACTACCTGGCTGCGAGCGTGAATGTAACCCTTTCTGAAGCAAGCCACAGAACTGTTCAATCCAGAATGTCCAAGTTGTCCATATTGGCCCGCAGTTGCGTATGTCATTAAGAATGTGAAGGAGGCCGTGGATCATTAGCGTGCACACAGAGAGGCGGTCCTCCTTGTATTGATAGTAGTATCTACATTATCAAATAAGTAGAGTCCAAGCTCATAATTGAGCGACTCACTTTTCATAGTCTTCAACCCAGCTAATAATTTGAGCGTTGAGTTTGTCGAGTTGTTCAAAAGGAATATCGAACTGGAGTGTGACTTTCATGATGTCAACAAGACGAACCATATGATCATAATACTTCTTCTTCTCAAAGCGCCCCTTCAGGAGGATAGGCGCCAAAAACATGAACCAAAGACTCCAAGATTCGGCCATGAACATTCCTTTACTTTGCGCGATATTCCCCATAAAGCGCACAAATGCAGCGGGGATGTACCTGGTTGCTTCGGCTGTCTCTTTTCCAATCTGCTCCCATATCTTCTCATCTATCTCGAAGTCCTGACTAGCGGGAATCCCAGGAAACTTCCCGGTCCAAAGCTTCACGAGATTCTGCACAACATTTTCGAGTAACAAATGCATCTAGTTGTATGGACAGGATCATGATCGAGCGTAGTTGATAGAGCTAACACGGGAGAAAACTGGGGCTCGTCGAATTCCATGGTATTTTGCGATGTTGTCGCAATCTTTTTTTTGTTGTCGCAGAGTCCATGTTGCTAAGTACCTTGTGAAAACTCCCATGAGTGTGATAGTGAAGGTGCCTAGGATCCACATCGGGTCGCTCCTGACCTGTAGGTGTCCGCAATGGAACATAGTAGATAGTTCCTCTGGAACAAACCTTCTGGGCACCTTCGATCTTACACAAGCGGCAAGGTGAGTAGCCATTGTGGCCTTTGATGCCTAACATTTTTCGATGGTGATGATGTCACCAATCTTTGTGATCACATAGGCACACAATGGGAATATCACCTTCTCAACAGCATCAAATGTTGGTACCCCCAAGGCTAGTAGCACCAATTCATCGTCCAGTGGTTCGAAAAATGACTCATAGTCTTTGGGTTGATGAGGGGGGGGGATAAGTCCGACACAAAACTGATTCCCAAGATGGGTGCAAATTTTCAGTGATAGATTATAGTTTTGAAGCATGATTGGAGTCACAGATGGACCATGTCTATTGCGTTTGAATAACAAGTATCCGTCAGCACCTACTGCTAGGGTGATGTCGCGTTTGTCACAGAAGTAGTGGTAAGGTTGGGTGATGCCATCAACGATGACATTCATTTGTATCAGATGTTGGTAGTTAGTACCGTCAAATACATCGTGGATATGACCTGGAGTGTGGACGACCTTCACCTGATAGGAAAGTTTGTTGATCATATCCTGGCTTTGATAAAGCCCTGGAGACAGGGAATCAGGGGGATATAACAATACAACCGGCGAGCTCGTTGTTGAGTATTGTATTGCTTTTTGTCGCAAAATGGGCACCGCTCATGGAATTTGTACTTGTTCATGTAAGCGACACAAGAGTTGATGCAACAGTCATAATATTTGGGTGCGACTAGATAAGATCACAAGGCGTTGAAATATAAGCCATTCGGTGTTGATGTCAAGTTTATGCCTGAATGTATAATGCAACTGGTTGAAGGTTGCTCTTGACATATGGCTGGTTATCTTCAAAACAAATGCTTGAATGTTGTCGCAATTTTCTGCTGACAGAACATCGTTTTCTGATGGAATATAAGTAGTTATTCATGAGACGTATGAATTGAAAACATTTGTTCTTCGTTAACAATACCCAGAAGTTCCTCGAGCTCTTGCCGCATATCCTTGAGGCTGGGGCTATCTGTGTCCTCGTCAGCTTCATGTTCTTTGAATGCCCATCCATTATAGTGATCATCCATCCTCTCACCCATGTTGCTGGAGGTGTCATAATCGAGTGGTGTACTACTATGTGATCTATCAGACCTGTCATCCGCGAGAATTTCACTCCCATCGCTCTGAATATCCATCTGATCTTGAGTCACAGCAGCCGCAGCATTGACTTCCTCGACTTCTGAGCTACCATGGATGTCAGATTTAGTGTCCATATCCCCATCGTGTGCATCCGGAGGCAGATATTGTACTGAATATTTAATCAATATTTCATCAGTACATTGATCAATAAAGTTAGATTATCTCACTTACCGTCTTCACTACTCCCATAGTCAGAGTCCTCCATGCCAGCTGCATCTGCTCTGTAGTAATGTTTTTTGCGACCAGCAGCTCCCAGCCATTTGTTGTCATGATACGTCAATTCCTTTATCTTTTCCTTTACCTTTCATCTATATTCCTCCATTACACGCATTCGGATTACTCATATACACTTACTATCATCTGATGCTTACTCATTGTTTCATATGTCATCCCAACAGCTTACTCATCATTCTGACGGTTTACTCATACATAGTTACATCATCCCAACAGGATGCATGGACCAGGGCTTACGTGTCCTTATTCCATAACATTCCATACCATTCTTTGTATTAGTCATACAAACCTATAAAATCACCAGAGTTTGACTGGAAACCCCAGCTCGAATCTCTTGGGATTACCGCTAAAGCGCATACCCCTTCAGTCTTCAGAACTCACTACCACTCTTGCCTCTCACCTTATACATCACCCTCGGTTCTTACGAACCAACTCTTACACAACTACACAACTCTTACTATTTGTAGGGACACTATTAGCGTCGCCCTAACATTTGTAGCAGTTTGGCGAGCACCGACAGCGCTTTGAGTCGGCCATCGCTGAAGCGTTCAAGTCCAAATCCAGTCACATGATTGCCCAAGCCCCAATTGGCCGACTCACTCCGAGTCTTTCTGTCTCCGTTGTCCTCCCTCCAGATGGCTGGCAAGTCGAAACAGAAAAAGAAGATCAACAAATTGGATTCAGTCAACCAAGTTAAATAATCAGATACAAGCATTGAAACATAAGTATTTTAACTTCTCATCCGACTCCATTTTAAATCAAGCAGATAATTAGGAAAACGCAAGGCGCTCAAGAATGTTGACAATGTTAGACTGAAGAACATCACCAAGAACCTGATACCAAAGCCTCCTGGAACTGCAGGCAAATCCCCACCGAGGGGTTACAACCTGCAAGAGGAGATGGGCCTGACTGGAGAGACACAACGATACAATAAGATTCTAGTATGTATCTTATCATCTACTTTAGATCGTGTTCACAATGACATGCATTTCAAGGACGAGACAAGAAATGCAGCCCAAAGATTTCTCAGCATAGATAAGATGATATTGGACCAGGACCCACTAATAGTCTGCAAGGTAGTAGCCTTGGTGAGTCCAAAATTATTATTTTCTATATCCACATGTATATTTACGATGCATATATTGTATCAGGTACAAAAAAATCACAAATACCTACGTCATTTTGCTTATGGATGGCCTATCCGTGCCATTCTGACGCAATTTCTCAATAATTGTGTTTCTACAAGCCGAAATGAATGTAAAGCAAGACTTCAGGCTGGTGAGTCTGACGAAGACGACAACAGCGAAGAAATAGACAAAGAAGGCAAGGAGACTGATGACGAGGAGAACAATGAAGAGCGTGAGGCGAGCGATGACTTGGAAGAGGAGGAGGATCAAGAAAAAAAAACATTGAAAAGGACAAGGATGACGAAGAGGAGGACAGTGAAGAGAAGGAGGAGCGCCCCCGCAAACAACAGAAGGTTAGTCTCAACTATGTATTGTGGCGATATCTAACGTTCCACTCATGCTACTTCCACAGCAAACCGAAAAAGGTCAAGTGAAATCCGTAACAACCATGCAAGGGCCCATGAAAAAGGTATGTGACTGTATATCTTATGACTGTATGCTCTTGTGCTTGACTGTCAATACAGATACCTCACGCGAAGAATGTGAAACCATCAAGCTCCATGTCCAAGCACAAATCCCATGCCAGATGTGAAAATACACAAAGGTGTACAGAACCGTAAACGCCCACTGGTAAGGCCAGTGCCAACTTTGATATTGTTACTTATGTTTTGGGGCAATAGGAAGATGAAGAATCGCAGACCAAAGCCCCATCCCATCAAAGCGAAGGAAGCAGTCAAAAACTATGCGGGGCGAAGAAGATGAAGATGAAGAAGATGAGGACAAACTAGACAAAGATGAATAACACACAGAAGATGAACCAGACGAAGAAGATGAACTTGACAAAGACAAAGAACACGAAGAACACGAAGAACACGAAGAACACGAACACGAACGCCAAGGTGACAAACTCTAAAACTAAAGCAGACACAAACTAACTCGGACTGGATCTGGAGATGCAGACCAAGTACAAGCACTAACGAAACAGCCCAAAGGCAAGACGACTGAGATATTTCTACCTGGTAGGTCTCCTTTCTCAGTGTTGACGTGCGACACCTATATTTGCAAACAGATAATGATGTACCCAAATTCTGTCCTAATTCCACCTGCAATGACACTGTTCCCACTCATGCATGTCCTGCAATCGTCCAAGCATTCCGACAGTATCAAACCTTCATTGGCAAGCATGGTCCCAATGCGAGAGGAGTTGGACAACTCGAATCCTTTGTGTGCCTGGCAATCACAGCTGAATGTGAGGGGATATAGTCCATTCAGGGTGCGAGAGACCACGGGTGGCCCACCAAGATTGACTTTACGAAAATACCTGAACGAATCCTTGCAATAAAAGACAAGCTGGACGATTTGGTCAATAACGTGGACGGACATTGTGTGGACGACTTTCAGAGAACCTGAAGGTGGCGAAGACCTCAATTAAGGCCTTTGCAAAGCTGAAATCAGTTTCGGTGAAGGTATCTAACGAATCACGTCCTGGATAGTGAGTTTAACTCAGTATCCATTCGAGCTAATTCATGGACCTTCTATTTGCAGTTACGGACTGAAAGGGAGCACTCTTATCCAGGGTATGCTCCTCAGGTTGTATGGTCCAACTGAAACACTGACAGATGCATTTGCCCCACTTGACTTGCGAAAATTCACTGAGTGCTTTCTTGTTCCACATATCGCGACGATGTTAATTGCCGAAGACATGGATTGTTCTTATGAATCTGCTTACGACGAGATGGTTGCGAGTGGTGATATGGGAGTGTGTTTGCAACAAGTCACAGATACTGATCAGTCGATGGATGACATCTTGCGTCATATATTTTTAGGTCGGAAGTTGAAGAAAGGGGGGAGCCATGGTGAGGAAGCGACTGGACCAGAGGATTCGGACCACTTGGTGAGGCATGTTGTGATACGTCTAAAATGTGCTATTCTCTTATGTCCCGCAGGTGAAGCCAGTGAGGTTCCGATCACAGTTACGAAGATCAAAGGGTTCTCAAGGGCAACTTTAGGCTCACTGACTGACACACTATGCTTTGCCTGGTTTAAATTACAGTCTGATACAGGTATCGTACTGGTAGTATTTGGCTACCTAGAAATCAAAGGTTGTTCTGCTGTAAAATTAAGTTGACCACCTCTAATTATAAGCTCGAAAGGTACAGAAAATAAGTACACAAACACCTTTTAATCAGCGGCAGGGATAAGTACTATATACCCTTGTTATCAGGTTGGAGGTCATGGAAATACAGTAAATATAACCCTCGTTTTCAGATGCAAAAAATATCCTTTTAGTGGTCATGGTGACCACTGATTTTTTTCAGTGATAAGCGGACATACCATTGATGTTGAGGATTCTATCCACTGATTCAGAGGGGTTCAACCACCTTCAAACAGTGGTTTTTCTTCCTGCAGTGCAGCTGCAATGCGGGAATGCATGCGCTTGGCATCAACACGAGTTCTCGTGATCAAGAGGCACTGTATTAGCTGCCTGATTGGTTTTTGTTTGTATAATTCAAAAGGTGCAGGGAGCACATCCCGAGATGGGAGTGCCCTACCATCAAACCAGTAAACTGGCATATCTAAGTAGTTTTTTTTTTGCTCTTCAACAAATAAAGAGAAAACTTTGCAGTTTGTGCAAAAAAGTATAAACTAGCCTTATACTCAGTTCAACGAGTGCACAGTACCTGTCCATTTAGATAGGTTGTGCTACTGGTGTATGGTATGAGTTAAAGTATAGTTACTGTAAATACATGTAAATAAAGAGGATATATGCTGAAACCGGTAATTAAGGTAAAATAGGGAATAAATGAAGGAATTGGGTAAAACTGATTCCTTACAGTTGCATAGAATCTGCTCCTTCGATATTTGCCCTCTCATGGGGACCCATGCAGGGTATATGTGATTGATGGGTACCATGGAGTGTGTGGGGGGAGAAGGAAAGAATTGCTTGACCAGTAGTTCGGCTTTGCCAGCATTTGAGGTGACCATGTCCACAATGCCGCTAGGGGGCGTGGAGATGAGTGAGGGTAAGTGAGTGTTGCTGCTGTCGCCCGAGGGTTGGAGATATATTTGTTTGCTACCCATAGTTCACGTTCCTCAGCATCCTCTAGGAATTTGGCCCAGTGTTGTTGTTTAGCCTTCAGTATGCATTTGCTGTACTGATTGCATATCGCTCTGTGTTGTTCGTGTGAGAGGTGGTCTGGGATAGCACAGAATTTGTATGATTCACTACTTAGCTTGTTTTTGCACTTTTTGAGGTCTGATAAGTCCCTGCTCCACCACCTTTTGGAGCAGCTGT
>QLPF01008726.1:0-20428 GCA_003314045.1 Hygrophorus pudorinus | reverse complement strand
AGCCCAGACCATGAGTTGGGACCCAGAATCCCATTCCCTGTGGGCACACATCAGCATAAATCACCAGATCAGCATCGTCAATTGTCCATTCCACAGAGAGGAGCATGTGAACTCCCTGGCTGCGGTGCATATGCATCATCAACCAACATAGCTCCCTGCACAGCCCGACGCTAACCCAGATAAGTTGGTGCCCGTGTGCCTTCCCACTCATCTTTTCGTACAATGTAGACAGTCCAGGTCGGAGCAAGGGGAACATGTTTAAAGCCCAATTGATCCAACCCCCGAGTTTTTGAAAATCCTGAAGTGATTTCCGTTGTCCGGGATGGGTGAAACTCTTGATAGCTAAGAGCAGATCAGCACGCGACTCGGCAGGCATCGTGATAGTCATGGCATTGGCGTCCACTTCAAAACCGATGATCCGCAGTTGCGGCCCAAACAGTTGTTTTTCATGTTCGTGAGGGATCCCCAATTCGTCCCAAAGCTGTAAAAGTTTAACCTGCTTTTCGGGCAGGAAAGCATTATACGGCTCGTAGAGCTCCAAGTTCCCTATGAAATCCCAAGAGAAAGCATCGTCAACATATGCAAACATATCCTCAATATTTTTCATCTCTTGTGCTATCCATAGCACCAGCCCCATGAAACTGCACCAAATATGGCCAGCTCTGCGGTCACCCCAAATGTTACAGCGGTCAACATGTCGATTTCCTCCGAAAGAGACAATCTGTCGAATCTGCCAAAGTGGATGCATGGGTAGCTGTCGGTATGCTTGCGAAATGTCAGATTTAATTAGTGTTAACGGACAATCGGGGTAAGACTTCTTAGCGTGGCAAAGGGCGAGCCCAAGATCATGCATATTGTCCAGCACAACAGACACCTTTTCACGTGGGATGCAAGAATTCAGCGAAAAAGGTTCAGCGCTATGGTCAATTACTACACGCCATTTGACCGTGTGTGGTTTCGGGATAACGAAAAGCGGCATGCTATACATCCCGGGCAACAGTTTGTCTCCAAAGGATTTTGAATAGCGGTCTGCGGTGATTTCCGCGCGGATGTCCTTTTCTACAGTTTCATGATGGTGAGGTTCAATAGAGTATCGGTCAGAGTTGTCCCAAGTCTCTGGCAGCGTGGGGTTTGATGTATCTGCGTGCGGCCAAAAGCCTTCACGGAGTCCGCTACATACCGACTCCACAAACAGACGGTTTGGGTGTGTTTGTAGGTAAAACTCGAAAAGGTTCATGTTAATGGGACAAACAATTTTGAATAAATCAGGGTACGCAGCAATGGTCATGCGAGCAGTTAAGCTGCGGGGAGCATCTATAGGGGCTTTGGGAAAAGGTTCAGCGTAAAGAGTGGCATCAACTGAAAGCACATGCGGGTGTTCCGTGTCAGCCCAAACCAGGTTTCAGGCATAACACGGTTTACTCGTCCATTTTTCAAACAGGTTGCTTTTTCGGTAGTCCTGGGCAGATTTTGTTTGTGTGCCCATTACTCCTGCAGTCGCTGCAAGTGTGGGCGTAATTGCAATTACTTTGCGAGTTAGGGCATCGTCCGTCGTTCCAGCGTCTGCAACTTTCCTTTCTATGTTGCGTTCTGCTACTGCTTCCTCAGTTACCGCTTCCGAAACTACCTTGTGCGCCAGACGAATGGATCCAGATGGTGTAAAGGTCCGAGTAGCTTTCTCGATTTGATAAGTCGATATTCCGCCGGAGCCCGATTCGTGTTCGTACTCCTTTGTCGAACTCGATGACCCGTCCGTGGTTGAAGATGGGTAGTGATGCGAATAGTTCCGTGATGTATTCACTGTAGCTTCGCAACTCCTCTTCTCTGTGTGGAAAGACATAACTGATTGCCCGGACTGTTTTGTCCCAGGCGATACTCCAGTCTCCATGCGTGCGGACCTGTCAGATCGCATGACTCGCTCCAAAAGTGATTTCGAGGTTTCCAATCTTCTGGATTTGTTTCTGCTCTTGAGCAACTGAGTAGAGTCCTGAAAGGACGTGGTCAAGGTTGACCAATCGTCCTGCGAGAACATTAGGGAACTGTGGACAGGTGTATGAGTTGACGAGAGAGGACTTAACTCCTTTCAGGTCTCTCGCGATGTTTTCCAAAATCTCTCTGGTCCGTTTGAGATTGGCACTCGGCGCTCGTTACGGCAAAAGTGACTCTTGAATTTTCCACGCAAGTGCAGAGTAGTCCATTTTCTTTTTTGGCGCTTCGTCGTCTCCATCTTCCTCATCTGCATTCTCAGGTCGTCACTTCTTTCCATTACCCTTAGAAGCCCCTTCCTCCCCAGGTTCATCGTCACTATCTCGCCCATGGACTCCTCCAATCGATTCGAAAACGCTCCTCCCGATTCCATCATTTCCTCCTGGTCTTGTACCCGATCCGTTTCCTCCAAGGGTCGTAAGTCAGTCATGCGTGTCCATGATCGCTCTGAAAGAATCGTAGGCTTGTTTGAAAGGTGGATCTCTAAATTTCAGTAATGCTTCTTCCAGTCGAGCAATTGTGATTTCTTTAGTAAATGTTCCGTCTTTATACTTTCCGATGATTGCGAGACATTTATTAGAAAGCTTGAGGCCTGATAATCCGACCAGGCTCGGGTTTGCGTTTCCTCTTGCTCCCGGTCCGGAGAGTCCAGAGGTGATTTCTCGTGGAGTGGTAGTGTCCGATCCGGGTTCGGTACTGCTACCTTCGAATACATTGTCTCTGCTCATTTACCTTTAATGATGAAAGATGGTTGATGATCTGTTTCAAGAATAGATATCAACAGAGGTATTCTGTGAGAAAGAAGGAAATGAGGAGGGGCAAACTGGGCACGATAAAATCGTTCGGAATAAGTACTGAAAGAAAGCGAGTATTTAAGGAAATAACAAACAGGAGAGAAAGAGAGGAGTCGAGATAGGAGAAAGCTGCGATGTCTAGCCTTATCAAAAATCTTCATTTTAAATTTGATAATTTTTTTTAGTTTCGGTTTAGTTTTCGGTTAGCCTGAAATTCATTATTTCCCAGTGTGTTTTCTTGTATTGTGACTGATCTTCATCCGATTTCTGACTGTCATGGCAAGTTCTTCCGTGTTGGTGAGCGACGAGGAAGCCTTAGTCAGTCTGAGCTCCAGTGCCAGTGGGTCGCTCGCATTCGAGTTTCGGAAAGTGACCTTCAAGTTAATCAATACTAAGATGGGTTTCATGACCTTGTGTTTTACTTCAAATACGCGTCTTCGGCGTATACTTCGAAGTGCCCTAGACCCAATGGAAAAACCTTGGTTCTGCAGGTAACCAACTCCCACCAAACTCGGTCACGATCTGCTGACATCTTCATCACCTCTGTGAATCCAGTTGGGTAGTGAACGGACTGAAACACATGGGTACATCGCACGGGATGATGATCGCAAAGAAATCGTCGTCGCGCTGCGTGGCAGGTGAGCTTCCTTCTCAGGCTGGTGCGCAGGTTAGGTAGACTTCACCGCAGAGTCCTGGATAGTGCTTCCGTCGAGGATCTCATTACCGACTGCAGGATAGCCCTTGTGCCCTTCGTGACGCCCGGAGTATCCCCCCCTGGTCAGTTACGGTTCAAAGATGTCCGAACAATGATGGACGTGTTGATATTTTTCTACAAAAACCGCACAGCTGGCACTCTCGTCCACAGCGGATTTCTCTCAGCGTAAGTCAGAGTATCCCGTACACACGATCAGCTTTTCGATGACCTTACCACAGCTGGAACTCGGTCGCCCATACAGTCATATCAGCAGTCGGGACCGAGCTTGCAGCCAACCCGAGGTACACTATCGTTACCGTAGGCCACTCTCTAGGAGGAGCAGTGGCTTCTCTCGCAGCCATTTCATTGCAGCAAAACTTTCGGAGCAGGTATACCGTGTTTACTCCACACCCGCCGTTTCACCGGACCAACGTTGATGGCTCCTAGCGCTACTCGCATGTACAGCTACGGCCAACCTAGGACTGGGAATCGGACGTACGCCGAATTCTTCAATAGCAAGATAGGCGCCAATGCTTTCCGTGGTACGTGAAATGGAACTAAAATACTAGGGCTCGAGAGTTCTCCTTCTGACATGCCCTGGAAAAGTTGTCCACACGAATGATGGGTCTGTGGCGTGCTCGTCTCGTTATTCTCGTTCCCTGACTTGACGATCTTCCGTCCAGGGTCCCGACAATGATTCCTACGCTGCTGGGATATCATCACCACGGTATGTTGTTTTGCCGAAGATGTCCAAACAAAAAGGCTCAATTGGGCCTCAGGTGTGGAATACTGGCAGTTCATGGAACCGCCGTTGCCCATCACCACCAGACAATGTAATCCCCAAGGCGAGGACCTATCGTGCTCTGCTTCCATCCCATCGAGCGGCATCAATGTCGCGCATCTCATTGTTGGCTCCCTTTTCCCTTTACTCCTTTTCGTCATCAACTCACGCCTCTTGGACCACACAGTACTTCGGGATACCCGCCTCTACGCCATTTTGCCACTGCCCTGAACCCTCCTCCATTCCATGAACAGCTTTTAAACCTCGACCTCAGGGAGAAAGGGACGTTCAGGTTCAACTAAGTCCATAGTTGGTTCGTTATATACAAGCATAGCAATCATAAGCGACATGACATCATAATCGTAATCATCAAAGGCGGAGTCGTCAGCGAATGCACAAGAACGTCAACAAAAAACCAAAGCAAAAAAAGATAAATAAATGCAACAGTCAAAAATGCAAGAATGCTGGACACCCAACGCAAGAAAGCCCTTCTCTCTCTGCTCAGAGATCCGGAAATAACAAAAAATAAACACAAAGCCAAGTTCGCGCTCCACCAAAATATCACAACCCGCTCGCCCAAGGCATATCCGGGAAGTGCATCAAAGGACTCATCGGCTCATCCCCATCCCCATCCAAGCTCACCGTATTCGCCTCAGCCCTCGCCGTCCCACCCGTCATCCCCATAACAGTATCCGCGCGCACATGTCCAAGCGGCGACCGTGAACGACTCGAATACAGCGCCGACAAATGCTCGTGTGGCCCAAAAGCAGACAGCGTCGGCGAAATCACAGTCCCAGCCCGCCTCCGGCGGCGCCCATCGGACGCGATGCTCCCCGTGCGAGAAACACCGCTCCCGCTGCTCCCGGTGAGCATGGGGGAATGGCCGGACGGGCCAGACGAATTGGAGCGGCTCGGGGAGCGGTGTCTGGCCGAGGCCGGTGCGGACCCAGCACTGGACTGGGCGGGGCTGAAGTGCGAGCGCATGGAGTGCAGGGAGGCGTGTTCTGGGATCGCCGGTGGCGGCGGGTGTATGAAACGAGGCTGAGGACGAATTCAATCAAGTTGTACTGATATATCCGAGCTGTCATTGACAAAAACACTTACCGGTCCGAATGTTGTCCTCCGTTCGCCCACCACGGCGCCAGCTAGAGACCTCCACCCATCTCCCGCAGTAGGCGGCTCCTGCTCCAACAAATCAACCGCAATGGAAACAGGCCCGTCGGTGCTGTCCGTCCGCGTCAAGAAGGACCCAACGGACGGCGTCCCGTCTGTTTCCAGCCACGCTTTTGGTGTGGGGAGAGCCACAGCCAGCCCGGGTGGCGAGAGCATCCGGGTGGACGACGACGACGTGGTGGAGGTGAACGGCGAAAGAGGCGGTGGCGCAGGCAGGTCGAGGATGTCGACGCCGGGTGGGAGGGTCATGTGGAGGTTCGACTGCGTGGGGGATTGCGTGTCGAGGATGTGGGTGGGGCCGTCCTCGTATGCGGGAGGGATATCAAGGTTCACGAGCGGATTCCAGAGACGGCTCTGGTTGGTATTGAGCAACATCCCGTGGGCATGAGCAGGTGTCTGAGTGCTAGGAGTCAATGCGCGGGGAAGTGGCGACAGTCTGGTCGGAGTAGCGATCACAGACGACGCCGCATCATAATACACCGTGTTGCCACTCATCGCACTAAGACTCGACTGCGGCCGCTCGCCTTGGACATTCGAATACAAACCCAAAGGGCTGGGGCGTTTTTGATCAACACAGAGCAACGACCTGCTCGCCTCGAGCTCGTTGTCATTCTGGAACCTGCCAAGCCACGATCCGGGTCTTGAACTGGACCGTGAATGCCTTGAGGAAGACGGGTCAAGATGTCTTAACCAACTCATTCTCGCTGCAAGCCCACCGGCCCATCCACTCACGCCAGCCGAGGTGGTAGAAGGAGAGGACTCGGGCTTCTCACGGACGGGTGATGTGCGCGGGCCCAATTCCTGTACGCGGACCCTCCGCGCGGTGAACAGTGCGGGCACATCCTCTATGTCAGAAGACGAAGACATGTGAGACGCGTAGGAGGCCCGACCCGGATCGACGAGACGCGGGGGCGGTAAGAGCGGGGAGTAGGCAGGATCTGTGGGTTCTTCTTCCTCGTGCATCCTGACGAGGTCTCCGGGCGGGATGATATGCCCGCGCCTACTGGGATATGGGTTGTAGCCTGGGGGACCAGAGGAGGATGTGGGGTTGGGCTCGAGGAGGGTCCCGTAACCTGATCCCGTGGAGGAGGAAGAGTCTGAGTCATCGGGGTCCACATTATTGTCGGCTGCACGGGTGGCTGCTGCATGGGCTGTTTGTGCTCGGGCTGTGGTGACTGCAGAGGGGGGAATGGTCACCAGTCTCACTTTGCCCTCGTTTTTCTGCTGCATAGGCTGAGGTGCAGTTCCACTCCCGCTTGCCCCGGGCGTAGCTGTGGCAGGGGCAGCGTCGGCGCTGCTGGTCAAGAATGGGTCGGCCTCTTCGCCGCTAAGACGGGGAGTCCCTTCGGGTGTGGCGTGTTGCTCCTGCTCTGGGTCGTTGCTGACCATGTGCCACTCGGCCCAGACGGGAGTTTCGAAGCTGAAGATTGTGGGGGGTTCGCCTTCGGGATTGCGTCTGCGAACGCGCCAGCGGAGGAAGAGGAGGAAGAGAAAAATGAGGAGGACGGAGCCGAGGATGGCGCCGAGGATGACGCCTATGAGGGCATTTCTCGACAGGCCGGAATGGCTGAAGGGGGCCAAGGACGAGGGTGTGGGTGTGGGTGAGGAGGGGGTGGATGTGGGTGGTATTGTGGTGGCTGTAGTAGAGGCGGGTGAGATAGAGGTGGGAGTAGGTGTCGCAGAGGGTGTCGCAGAGGGTGGAGAGGTTGTCACGGGGGATGAAGTGGCAACGGTAGTGATTGTAGTTACAAATGTGGTGTCAAACGTGGCTTGCGCCGTAGACGCGGGCGATGTGAGCCCACCATATGTCCAATCAGAGTCGAGTGGGATCTGTAGTTGGGTGATGTGAGATTGGGCATCGATTGCAGAGAAGGAACTCACACTTGGACCATAGTATGTCAATGGCAAAAAGAGCAAGGTAGCCGAAGTGACAGGGTTCCCAGTGGCATCTGTGAAGACAGTGCTGGACAAGGTGTACCAAGGTGGCAATTCCTGTGTGGGTGCCGCCATGTAGACAGGAAGTGTGTTATAATGTTTCGCTGTTAGTCGTTAGTGAATGTGGTCAATTCTAACGATTGGTATGGTGAGTTGAGATTCAAGTTGAAAATAAAGAATTGATAAACGAACGAAGTCGTAATATGGTCGTGGTGGTCGCTGTACAGGGTTGCTGAACTCATAATTTGTCCAAATCCGTCAACCAAACATCGATCACGTGTCTAAATTAGATATCTCCCACGACAAAGTCTGCCCTAAATCAACTCACGTGACACCACAACACTTCAAAATTCAGAAATAAATAAATTTATATATAATGCGTAGACGAGGAAACAAGTCCAGCAAGGTAATATCCCTCTCTTCCTCTCCTCACACTCATCTCACCCCATCTTTTAAGGTCCCAAACGTCAAACTTCGTCCAGCCCAGCCCTCCACCACAAATCCATCCCAGCCCACTTGGTGGGCACAGGACACACAACCAGATCCAGGCCCACACTCCACTTGTCTCGACCCCTGTCCCAGGCCATTCAAAGCCGTCGTCCTATGTGCTACCGGCGTCACCGACAAGGTACGTGCCACTCGTGCACAAGTATACGCGTGAGACTGACGTGACTTGCAGCCTACATTGTTCAAGCAGGCAATAGAGCTCGGCGCGACCTCCAATACCGCCTTCACCGATACGGTCACACATCTCATCGCGGCCGATCACGGCGGTGCAAAGTATACAGTGCGTACCCAGACAATTCCCTTGTCATCCTCACCGACCACACCGACAGTGTGCCCTCGAACGGAAAATTCCAATCCTGCAGCCGTCGTGGATTACAGAGAGCTATCAGGTATGGCTGAAAGGCGACGACGTCGATTTGGCCCAAGTCTGTACCCACACGCCCTCCCTCTCCTCTCGTCCCATCTAACATCTGTCACCCGCCCAGAGCATAACGCAGCACCGTCTCCCCGTATTCTCCAACGTCATCCTCTCCCTTTCCGGCATAAATGATATCACCCGCCGCACCCAGATCAACAAACTCGTAACGCAGCACCAGGGCGTGTACGTCAAGAACCTCGAGCGTCCCGTCAAGGTCACCCACCTCCTGTGCTCGGGCGACCAAGAGACCGACAAGATGCGATACGCAGAAAAATTCAACAAGAGAGGCGAGGCCAATATTCATGTCGTCTGGGAGGAGTGGTTTTGGGATTCTCTGGAATTCGGCGGTGAGTCCAAACTACCGAAGCTCAGGGCCTCTGCTCATTGTACTTTCCATGCTCAAGGAAGATTCGGGGAAGAAAAGTATCGGGTAGTACATCCGAGACCAGAACGTAAATCCATTCCAGACAGTCAGTCCTCCCCTCCTTACCTGTCACATTGACCTCACACACTGACACACAACCAGCACCGACATCTCCCCCACCATCCTCTTCCGTTCTCCCCTCAGATGCCTCGTCACCACCAGCCGTACGACCTGCATCCCAAAAACTAAATCATGATGACGCCGAAGATGAAACCGAGCTCGCCGCAATCAAAAATCGCGTCCCAGCATTTACCCTCCACCTCTGGGCAAGCCTCCTCAAAAACCGTGGGTTCGAACTAACCGGCGGAAAACTCGTCCGGAGCCCGTCTAAGCATCCGCACCCTCAAGACCCCGGCCCCAGTCGCCCTCTATCGCCTCCGAGAGAAGCAGGAAGGAGCATCATCTCGTCATTTAGACGTGGCAACTCATTCGCCGAACCTATGCAGAAGGACAGTACGATAGCTCGTCGGCCGTTCACACGAATACCGACTGTGGCCACCCTTCCTTTTTATGGGGATCGGGCGTCTTTGTCGTCGTTTTTGGCACCGCCAATATCCGTTGGGAACGAGGGTGCCGGCTCACCGTCTGCAGCATTGTTTTTTGGACTGAAGTTTCGTGCCCTGGGCGAGGCCAAGAGCGCCAATGTCCGTGTGGCGATTGATGGGTGTGGGGGCAGGATGGTTCCAGACGGTGAGGGTGAAAGTGGCGAGGAAGTCGATTACATTGTTGTGAGATTGGTTAGGTGCGCCGGACCTCTGTCTACCCTATATTGTCTTTATATCATCCCCCTTTAGCGGCAGCAAGTTCTATAAAGAGGAACCCGACGAGACGGAACGCACAAAGTACCGCACGGAGTGCTGGCTCGAACGGTGCATATTCGAGGAACGCATATGTCCTCCGCACGACCACGTTTCCTTCACCCCGCTGAAGATCCACACACCCGTCCACGGCGCCGACCAAGTCAATCTCAGTTTTTCAGGGTTGGACCAGTCCGAAACGTGTTGGATCAGGAGACTCGTCCGTGCATTGGGTGAGTCCACAGCCCGTACACAAACCCATGTCAAACTTACGCTATGTCAGGTATCGGCCTCGCCCCGAACTTCTCCCGCCGTTCTACTCACCTACTCTGTCCCTCGGGGACTGGCGCCAAATTCGACAAGGCGGGGGAGTGGGGTGTTCCTGTCGTTGGCATGGGGTGGCTCGTCGAGATGACGGCGGTGGGCATCGTGCCGCCTGTGGCGGGGCATTTCGTCCTAGGGTCAGGAGTCAAGGCCGGAGCTGGAGGTGCATTTGAGACCGTAGTGGATCATGAGCTGCCTCGGGAAGACGTCGAGATGACGGGCATCGAAGGCTTGCAACTCAGACCCGCACCACCACCGCAAGACGATCAAGCACCCCACGGGTCTTTCGGACGAGCTTCAGGTTTACTCGCGCAGCGGCAGCGTACAGATAGCCACGCGCCATCGGCACCACCCAGGCAGCGCTCACCTTCGCTCGAATACATCACAGACCCTGGCGGCTCCTTTCCCCCCCGGTCGCCACCTCGGGCGAGTGCCAGCGCCAGTGCAGGTGGCCCCAGTCGGCGGCCCACCGTCAGCGACATCGAGCGAGACAGACAGGTGACGCGCATTCCATCGTCCAAGTCGCCCTCCCCGATGAAGCTGCCTTCTCAGGCGAGCCGCGGGAGGGGTGGTGGCAGTCGCTCTGACACTGGGAACGGCGGCAGAGGCGCGTCTTCCCCGGAGAAGGTGCCAACTGAGGTGACGAAGGCGCTGCAGGACAGCATCACGTCGTTGTTGGGCAAAAGAGATCCTTCCGACGAGGACGTGGGGGCCAGAGCGGGCAAGAGACTGCGACCGCATGCGAAGGGGAAGGTAACCCGTCTTTCCGTTCTGGTCGTTCGCACTGTTCACTTACGCCTGTCCCGCCCAGCCGCGATCACGACAGGACTCTAACGATGGTGTGAATAGTTCACCCGTGCAGGTGGCGCCGCCGCCGCCTCCGCCTCCGCCGGATCCACGTTCTCTCAGTCCGTTCGACCCGTACGAGGGGGCCCGGCCGGTGGGGGGGAGCATGCGGGTCGTGTACGAGGACCCGGGGCAGCGGGAGGAGAAGCGGCGGTTGATGAGCTTGTTTGAAGGTCAGGCGGGCGGCGGGGAGGATCTTGCGGGTGAGAAGAAGGGGCGGGGGCTGGTGCGGCGGAGTACGAGGATCGCTGGGTTTTGAGTCTAGTCCTGCTGATATGTTGACGATCTAGTGATTAGCAAGCTATTGCAGTACCTCCATTTCCGTAGCTCCTGCTTGGAGGGCCCTTCCACTTGGGTGGCGCGGCTACTTACTGCGGCAGTTTCGATAGTTTGGCTGCCCTGAATATGCATACATGTATATAGCAGTACTACGCTCTCTTTTGATAATCTTCAGCGCCGTTTCACAACGGCTCATTTGCCCACTCCTCATGTCACACAAACATCACGACGATGAACTGCTGTCAGTTATCGCTTGCCGCTACACCAGTAGATAACAACATGGCAGTTTGGCTGCGAAACAAGCAGATAGGTTTGATGGTGTTAGTTTACATGGAAAACAGCCACATACACGCCAAATTTTCCAGTACTCTGAGCTGGGGCTACATGAGTAGGTCACTTTGTCAGATCTCACCACCATGGACGAGAGGGACATATAAACAAGCCACAGAGATGTATCTGCACGGCTGGGCTACAAGGGCAGAAATGTACGTCAATATTACTTTCATGTGAACAACAAGAAGCGACATACATGGGCCAGCACGGTCAGGGACATAATAATAAAAGAAGAATCCACATACGGTCAGTGACAAAACCCTGAGTCCGACCCAGGCGACGGCGCATTTACTTCGAATGGCTACGCACTCCGATTGGCCACGTCCTGGCAGGGAGATTTGTCAGATAATACAGTCACATCAACCAAAAGCCACACACAGTCTGCAGCAAGCTGTTGTGCAGGCGGGAACTTGCATGCAAGAGGGCGGGTGCTCGAAGGCAACATGAAGAAGGGGCAGAAATGTTGGTTAGACATTACTTCACAAAAACGAAAGCTACACGCGCCGACGGGGCTACAATAGGCAGAAAGGCACGTCAGAGACTACTTGACATGGACAAAGAGAAGCTGCACACTTGTAGGGGTCTCGCCCTGATTATATGAAACAGGCCAGACACGCGTGTGAGAAGACGATCAATAAACCACCTACGATGCTTCCGAGGTCGTCTAAAATTTCCAGGAAGCACAGGTGCTGTAAAAAGGGTGGAAAGGTTTGACAGATGCTACTTTCGTGAACGGAAAGCCACTGACTCGCCTGCCGCGCCACGGCAGTGACACTCAAACTGGTGTAAATACAGGGAGCGAGGATTCGTGAACTTGCTAGCTGAATTACAGGGCATCTTGGGCTAAAAAGACCGAGGAGAGAAGGTTCATCAGGGAATACTTTCCGAGTCAATGAGCATTGCTCACGTTCTTCAAATTGTCCCGGCTGCGCTTCGCCAAACCAGGCGGTTGGATAGAGGATAAGTATGTCTACACGTGCATTTGAACCAAGAAACGGAATTCAAATTTACCATCACCCTCCCCAACCTTGAAATATTTAAACAAACACATACGCAAACCTCTTCGCTCCCCCGACTGGGACCGCGGTACGATGGAACTTCACGCTTCCCTGCCTCTCCTCAGAGGTCCGCACCACCATCACGCTCCCAGATGCAGGTTTGAAAGCACTCAACTCCTCAATCAGATTGCCGCGGGACGTGTCTGCTTTAACCCGGAGGGTCTTAGATACGTCTGCAGCGGTGACGGAGCCCGAGCACGGACGCTAGGAGAGCCTGACCGTGCTTAGCTTCACAGTGGGGCCGTAAACCGCACGAGCAGAGAGATTAATCCTGTAAGGCTTCAATTTCTTTAGTGCTAGTCTCTAAATAATCTTCATAAGAATCTCGGTAGGCAGCTGAAACTTCCAAGTCAAGTCGGACCAAGTTGCCAAAGTCGAGCAGAACTCACCCGGTGTCTTCGCCCTGGCCCGGTACCGCGCGACTACTTCTCTGTTATGAGCTATAGAGGCTAGCTGCACATGTTTTATGGTGCCTAGAATTCTTTTCCATGAAATATAGTAAGGATAAGGTGAATGGTAACATCTCACCAGACACATGGATGACATTCGGGATATAGCTCACCCCCTCTATGGAAGACAGTAGAGTAACTGCGCCCCATGCAATTCGATAGTGATCTCTGGCGACCCGTATAATGCAAATATTAGTGGTCGGAGAGAAGTATTTGACTACGAAGTCGATCAGTCGTCAGTTTCACAAGCTAACAGGAATTAGTACTGACTTGTGAGAGAGAGCCCGACTGCACCCCAACCCGTGTCACCGAAATTACTTAAAACACTCTGCTTCAACGCAGACCACATTTCTTTGCTGTTCAGGGTCCCAATAGTCTGTTTTCCCGACTCCACGACTATGAACTCTACCAACAACCATCGGTTCTTGGGTTCTAGTCAATGTCAGAACCAAAGTTCATACATATATTTACGTACTTTGAAGCGAACCATTCTTCCCACTAGTTATCGAAGATGGGCAGTCGACATCGGCCAACTTGGTGAAGTTGAGTCTCCGCCGCTGGCAAAATTGAGGTTTGCTAGAAAACATGGAAGTTGTTTTGCCATGTCCAACCGAGGTGGCTACTTCACAAGCGGCCAGACAGGGCTCCAATGCTTTGAACAAGTCCATACAAAGCATGTGGTCCTCCGAGCCGAAGAGAAAGGTTCGCTCATCGCGCACGGCTGAAGAGAGCAGCAAGAGGGTCAGGCTGTCGAGTACGGTTACTTCAAAAGAGCATACAGCCCCCACCACTAGACTCTCCGACCTCGGAGGCATCGACGCATGCGTAGAGAAGATGCTTGAACTCGTTGCGATGCCGTTATGCCATCCCGAGGTGTATTTGCATACGGGTGTGCAACCTCCACGAGGTGTATTGTTACATGGTCCGCCTGGATGCGGAAAAACACTGTTGGCGAATGCTATAGCCGGAGTACGTCCTTCTTGATTATTTCTTGGGCATTCGTCTCATCCGAATGGTAGGAATTAGGTGTCCCGTTTATCAGCATATCTGCCCCGTCTATTGTATCTGGGATGTCAGGCGAATCCGAAAAGACTCTCCGAGACACTTTTGAGGAAGCCAAGGTCCGTCCACCTTATATGTACGACGATTTATTTCAACTTTCGGTATCAGCGTGTGGCCCCTTGTCTCTTGTTTATCGATGAAATCGACGCCATTACCCCCAAAAGGGAGAGCGCACAGAGGGAGATGGAACGACGCATAGTAGCTCAATTCTTGACATGCATGGATGGTAATACCAGCAAATTATATACCGTTCGCATTTTATCAACTAACCTAGTGCATTCTGACAGACATGTCTTGGGAAAAGACAGACAACAAAGCTGTGATCGTCATTGGGGCAACAAATCGACCCGACTCGCTTGATGCAGCTCTCCGAAGAGCTGGGAGGTTTGACCATGAAATTAGTATGGGTGTTCCCGACGAAGACGCCCGTGCCAAGTGCGTCTATGTTCATTTTGTTGATTTCTTGAGATAGACTGTTTGTCCAGAATCTTGCGTGTCCTATCCGCCAAGCTCAGACTAGAAGGAGAATTTGACTTCACAGCGCTCGCCAAAGCCACACCGGGCTATGTTGGGGCTGACTTGTCGGCGTTGACCGGCGCCGCTGGTATCATTGCGGTGAAACGAATATTTAAGCAGTTGTCCGATGGGTCCCTTGTTCTTCCAGAGGCCGGAGAGGTTTCAGGAAGTTCGGAACAAGATGTATCTATGAGTGTTGATCCTGTTCTTACTCAGCCTCCTGCTCAAGCAGACCTTTCGTCTACCGCCAAGGTCGCACCATTCTCCAATATGCTTTTCCAATCATCGCCGAGCTCTATCGCCCACTTCCTCAACGCCCATCCCGAACCACTGACAGAAACACAACTCGCCCCCCTCTGCATCACCTCCTCCGACTTTACGCTCGCTCTCAAACAAGTTCAGCCCTCTTCCAAGCGTGAAGGATTTGCCACCGTACCCGATGTTACGTGGTCGGACATTGGTGCACTCCATGCAACGCGGGAGGAACTTCATATGGCCATTGTGCAGCCTATACGAAGGCCGGAATTGTTCAGTGCCGTAGGGATAGAGGCGCCATGTGGGGTGTTGTTGTGGGGCCCACCCGGGTGTGGGAAGACGCTCCTGGCAAAAGCAGTTGCGAATGAGTCGAGAGCAAACTTCATCAGTGTCAAAGGACCGGAGCTGCTGAATAAGGTACGACGGCCTGACGAATTCTACTCCGTGTTTGCCGTAGTTCTGATCTATTCAGTATGTTGGAGAAAGCGAAAGGGCAGTGAGGCAGGTGTTTTCACGTGCAAGGGCGTCATCACCATGTGTCATTTTTTTCGATGAACTTGACGCCCTCGTCCCACGACGAGACGATAGTCTGGCAAGTGCATCGAATCTCCACTGTCACATTCACATCCTTATTATGCGAGAACAGTCAGAATCTTCAGCTAGAGTGGTCAACACCCTCTTGACGGAACTCGACGGGCTTGATGCACGTAAGAGCGTCTACGTCATCGCAGCGACCAACCGACCAGACATGATTGACCCAGCAATGGTCCGCCCCGGACGGCTGGACAAGCTCCTATACGTTGACCTACCAGCCGCAAATGAGCGCGCAGAGATCGTGCGCACGATGACACGTAAAGTTCCACTCGGCGTAGACGGGGAGTCGGCACAAGAGACGGGCGAAAGAGTAGAGGCTATTGTGAGACAACGATGTGAGGGGTATAGTGGTGCGGACTTGGCGGCATTGGTCCGGGAAGCTGGGGTCATTGCTTTGAAACGTACAATGGGCGCTTTGGATATGATGGATGAAACCGGGAACCCAGAGGAGAAGGCGACATCAATGCCCAAGGTGATGGTGTCCGCGGATGATTTTATCATGGCGTTGGAGAAAATGGGCCCTAGTGTGTCTGTCACTCAGAGACGGAAGTATGAGTCGCTGAGATCCAAATTTGCTGGATTGCCTGTGAGGACGGGGAAAGACGAAGAGGAGAAAAGGGTGGACGAGAAATTGCCATAGATTGCATGACATAGACATCATAGGCTACCGAATCCTATAGATCGCCCACTTTTTTCACGCCAACGATAACACGTTCGTTCCGTTTCCTGAAGTCTGCAAGTATTTCTGCTAACCTCGTAGGGTCGTCCTGGAGGTGAATCGGCGATATCAGCAGAAGCTTAAATCAAAAGGTGAAGGCTGACTTCATGGAGCATATGTCCCACACCTGGCACGACTTCCATCTGAAATTTACCCTGCATTTGACCGATCATAAGCTCCTTGTCGAGGCGATCGGTTCCTGCCAGAATGAGGAGACGTGCAGTCCGTGCTGCAAGAAATTTACTCGAAAGGCCGGTGAACCAATCTATGCTTTTGTGAACCAGAATTTCGGGAAGATTGACGATGCAACGTACTCGACCAGTAAGGCGCAGTGGACCGGAGTGGCGTTCGCCATTGATATGGTGGTACAGCAAGAGAGTTTGATCTCGATGGTGCAATGATGGAGGGAACAGATACTCTGGCCGAGTTGACATTGCGGATCGCGTTTGTGGTGACACTGACAGAGCGTGAGAACGAGGTATGATCGAGAAGGCCAAATTCCTTACTGCCACTCTATCGCTTCTTCTGGGCTGTCAAAACCGTCAGGCCGAGCGTTGAGAAGACTGTGCATATGTGGGAGGGCGTCGATAGCAGAACCTAATTTTCAATGTTAGGACATGTGAGGAGGATCCGAACCAAAGTCAACCTTCTACAACGTCTAAAACTGCTACACCAGCAATTCTATATCTAAGATCCAGTAACATAGGACAAGTTTGAACGACAACAGAGCCGCCCATACTATGGCCAACCAACTTGTTATGTCATTGAGGACATTGATCGTTTTGACGGGGAGGGGGGGGGAGGGGTGACTCACCAGGAATGTGGGAGCAGTAGCGGGGTCCGGAAAGACAGTCTGGATGAGTCCTAATAAGTCTGCGGAGAGAACTTCGATAGAAAGGTCATTTGGCTCCGTAGATGTTGTCTTTCCTAAAACAAGCTGAGCCTGTCATGTCCAGGGTGAGGTACAACCATACCATGTTGTCGAGCATCCAGCGCCAAGACCCCACATTCCCCGTTGGTCAGGTCAGTCACCTCTTTAGCAAAGCAGGCAAAGCTAAGACCAGAATAGCCAGCACCATGGTGGCAAATCATGACAGCACCATCAGAGAACTTTGGGGGAGTGTAATAGATCCGAGCATCTAGTTGGGATCCTGTAACTGATACTTGAGCAGCCTCTGCAAAAAAAGATGCGGCAGAAATTGGGGAAAATGAAGGATTTGGATCTCGTTTTCTTTTTGTCCAGGGACTTCTTGCAGGCCTTCACACCCGAAATCAGTGCCAGAAAGTTAACATCTAACCATGTACTTGCATTGCAGGCGGTCCCATCCCACCTGGTAAAGATCCAACAGAATCTTCGGCCTCGCTCTGTTCATCACATTCGTCGCTCAGCGGAAGTTGTGGTAACTTAGCAAGACGAGCACTGATGGCTGAACGGTAAAGGTCTGACATCCCGTATACTACGGTCACCGTGACGGTTGAAAGCGGTTGTTTGGCAACAGACTGTAAGTTACATAACATAATTCAGCTCTACTTGGTTGATAGCTTGCTACTTACTAGACAACACTATGGCCTCTTTATGTTCCCTCCAGCGGCGAGCTCGTATGCTGCGAAAGTCTCAAATATCACCAGGTTTCATTCGTTTCCTCTCTACGGTGGTATCCCAGCCACCACATGCTCATGAACCACACCCCGACCAATCTCCAAAAGACACGTACTTCAAAATAACCTTACGTCGATCAGCCATTTCTCTTGGTGCAAAGATCAAAGGCACCCTTGTGTCTCTCGGAATCCATAAACGTATGCAAACCGTATATCATGCACATTCGCCGGAGGTCGCCGGCAAAATATTGAAAGTGAAAGAGCTGGTGGAGGTGGAAAATGTTTTAAAAGAAGCTGTTAGAACAAAAGTGGAGCAAACGAGAGAGAGAAGAGCTACGAGAGGTTACAAAGTTACCGGATCAAGGCTGAGGGGGATATCTCTGGGGTCCTGGTGTGTGTCCACCGTTTTCTTTGTTTGAATTCTTTGTCTGATCTCTTAGTGCCATCTTTCAGCTTGGCCCCCGATGGCGTTGGGTCCTGCGCGAAATACATATGACCTCCACGGAGTTGTAATGATTCAATGTCACTTTGGTACAAACCCTCTTTGCTGTCAACCCTTCTCACTGGAAGTCTCTTAGGAAACAAATGGTTTGTCTCATCCTGGAACCGGTTTTTGTCCACCGAAACTAGTCGCGTCAAGCGTTCTGCATCTGGTCATCAACTCCACCCTGCCTTCTCGAAATCAGCTAACTGAATACTTTATGAAATGTTTTCTGCCCGTTTGCAAGGTGGAATGCACGTCGCAAATGTCTTCGATTTATTATCGTAGCTTCTGCCAACAATATTCCCGCCACACTCCACAATTCCACTGCCACTCTGCTTTGACCCTGTGGCATTAAAATGAAGCCACCCTCTTTAGCTATAAAAGCCGCCTTCTAAGCCGACTGCAGGCCATCAAACATTCTTGTGATCTCTCACATCTAATCAGCATGACGAGCAACCATTCTGGAGGTGACCGACCTGTACGTTCTGCTTTTCCTGCAAAATTCACATATGACAAATCTGATGAGATATCAGCGTGTAACGCTGCCGCCGATCAGCGAGCTCTTTGATCAGATCAAAGACTACCCTCCTCCCTCTCAATTCCACAATTCACTACGATTCATGCAAGCCAATGCTGCTGCCAGGTTTCCAGTTCCAGCACTTCGCAGCACTGCTACCATTTCGCAAGGGCGATACGTACGTCGTCTGTCTCACGGCCTCGGCATAAGCTCACTTGGTTTAACAGACCTCGGTGGCACCGTTGCAAAGCATGCATAACCCTTCCGCCGAAGCTGTCGTCGCCGCACGTCAAGTACGCTCACATTTTGACTGTTCTTGTCTGAGAGCTTATCCTGCATTCCTTAGGGTCCCGCAAGTAACAATGCCATGCCGGGCCAGTTTCAAAGGGACGACTACGACCAGCGTTCCGTACGTGCACTAGATGTCCACTTATTTCTCCTTGTTGTGCTCATATTATCTTCATTTCAGCGTCAGGGTGCCATCGTTGCCATGAGGCCGGTCCTTGATATACGAACTCTCCGACCGACCCACGTCGGTGCTTGGCATGACGGTAGACCTGCGACGATTATCGCACCCTACTGCCCCAACCTCAGTGGCGGGGGGCCCATCGTTTTTGAAGCCTTGCTGACTCACTCCCCCAATCCACCGCCCGGTTTCGCTATGACCGAGATCTTGACATACGCCGGGGGTCTCAAAGGCGACACCGACAGGGTCCTGGTGGGTTGCAAGTTCCCCTCTATCCGTTTCTCGTTGGGTGTGAGCACCTCCGTCCCTTTAAATGCATATCCACTTAAAAGATTCAACAACTTTAGTGGTTGGGGCCTCCCGATATGAGCATTACCATTCCCGTCCGAAGCGGGGCTAGTGGCGGTATCAGCCGCTACTGTCTTGCTCTTGTCATTTGCTCAGCGATTGTTGATAGTGTGAAGGTATGTTGTCCCAGTGATCCACCTTATCGATGCTTACGACTGTTCTCAGTCGCTACCACCCAAGCCTCTAGGAGAAAGAAGTCTCAGCTTCTCACAGCTGAGATTGATGAGGTTTTACAGCTCGGACGGAGAAAACTGGGAGGTTGCAGTTGCCGTCGTATCCATTTAGCGGGCGATGGATTGGCAACTCATAGTTATTTGCTCTCGACAGTTCCAGAGAGACATACCATTCCTTGATTCCGTATCCTTTTATTGATAATGAATTGGTTTTGTACCTGCTTTTGCCCTGCAAGCAAATGTGCTGAGCTGTAATTCAAAAATGGACCCATACTCGTCCAATGCGCGGCCCTACTTGAAGCAAGTACTCCAGCTGACGAGAATCAAAAGGGAAGACTAGTATAAGCAAGCAGGAAACCAGACCCCCCGCATATCTCTCCAGCATTAGCCGTGCATGGCTTATTACATTCCTCAATTTCTACCGACTCCCCAATTGGATATGACTTGCTGTCGCACCCTGCACGAAGTACGCATTAGTTTAGAACGATAGTGAAAGCTGGAGACCAACAGCATTCTTGACCATACTCCACACCGGCCGATGTGAATCCTTCGGCGCTACAAGCATCAATACATTTCTCCACGGTCATGGATTCGGCTGGGATTGAGGTTATAGGGTGTTGCAATGTGCGTGGACCCCCAAAGCTGCGAAATACAACATATCTAAAGCCGCCCGTGACATGGCAAAGAAGAGTGCACGTACTTAAAATTTTCGTCTCTGTTCGAAGAAAGTTCGCAACCAGGCCGTGGTAGTCAGAACATGGTTTCGGAATACGACAAGCAAAACGTACTCCCAACACACCGTCACAACAAAGTTCTTGTAGCTCTGCAACACAGTTGCTGGACCTGTAGTAAATGGCGATCCGCTCTTGACGTAGAAATTGAGGGCGTTTGCACCCCC
>QLPF01008719.1:0-12219 GCA_003314045.1 Hygrophorus pudorinus | reverse complement strand
GATGAATATGATAGATAGATTAAGATGGTACTTCGTGTAATCTTGGAGAGTGACATCTATTGTAACATTGGCTCGTTCATAGACGACAAAGCTGAGAAACTGTATCACTCACTAAAGTCAAAGCTATCCGTGCGCTCCGCAAAACCCATTCCAATATAAGCCTTTTTTCCAGCGTCTTCGACCCGTACGACAAAGTAACGAGAAGAATCGAGAACGGCTTCAACAGAGGGTCGGGCGGGGTTATATTCCGCACGGGCAAATACTATGACTCGATTAATTAGCGAAGCGTGCCGGACTGACGTGGTAGAAAGCTCGTACAATCGCCTGTTCAGACGTGGTCAGTCTATGAAACTTCACAAACTTGTTGAGACTCGCCAGTCACAGGATCTTCAAAATGCAAAGCGACCTGATTTGATTTTTCGATGATACGCATTCTGCCTTTCCAAAGCGGACTTGCGAGATCTCCCCAATCCATCGCACGGTGCCCTTCATTGACTTTCAGGGGTGGAATCTTATAAACTGTTGTAAGTTCTATCAGATTTGACCACATATCAATGCAATGATAGACAACCTGATATTTCTCTGGCAATGTAGAGAATAGATTCGATATCATCATTAAGGATATCCATGGTAGTCAGTGATGGAATTCTGCGCGCCTAACAGTTACATAAGCTGCGCGGGTTCTACTAGTACTTCCGAGTCCGAGTCAACGCCATGGGTAACGGACCTCCTACACCTCCTCTTACGACTCCGACAGAACTGCTAGACCAGGCTAGAGAAAATACGCCAGACCCTGAGCCTACCGTTGGGACACCAGCTACTCCACCTCAAGCTCAATCGAAGTCCCCCACACAAGATGTTTATCGTCTCGCATTTCCTACCATTGCAAATCTAGCCGCGCGAGGATCTTTTCGCGAGCTTATACAGACAGCCGAGGAGTTCGATCTCAATGTACGATTTCTAGTTTTGTTTTTGAACTGTGAAAATAAACCTGAAACTGGATGAAGAGCGATGGTGACCATCACCAGAGTCGCTTGCTTCTTACGGCCCCTCTCGTTCTTGCTTATCTCGTTGTAGACGAACTGTACGTAAATGTATAATAGTGCATGATATATATTGATATCCCATCTATAGCCCTCCTGCGCGCTATGCACTCACGCGACTTCCAGACAATCTCACCTCACTCCCGTTGTCGCAAGCTCTCATATTTCTACTGTCATCCACTTGGGAAAGGAAACATGCAAGCGTTTATTCTCGAGCAGAACACTTGTTTAATATGGTTAGGCAACCAGAGTTTCTGGATATCAAACTTGCATCCGTGATCGGGGACATGGTGACAGCTTTCGTTGGTCAGTCGCATACTGAACTATACGTGACCAGTCGTTCTTACCAATGAAGTTTAGAATCATTTCGTCAGAGAACATTTGTCCTTCTATCCAAAGCTTACACATTGCTACCGTTGTCCTTGGCACAAACTTACTTGGGGCTTCCACCTGACCAACTACTTGCCAGTACGTGACTAATACTGATACGTTGACTTTATTCAAGCTGAGAGGCAAATGTGTCAGTCACGGAAAAAAATCAATGGTCCTACGACCCATCCAACCAAATCTTGACTCCCATTGCCGCCATCTCCGATACCTATCTGACTGGCACTTCAGGTTTGCAATCAGTGTTTTGATTCATTCTTGCTTGCTGCTAATGCTGGCGACAGGGTCTTCTTCGTTGGTAACCTTTCACCTTGTCGCAGACAGTGTTGCGAAATCAGACATCTGAGATACAAGTCAAAAGAAAACTTCATTAATCGTTGTATAAGCATAACTGTGGCCGCTAAGGGGTACATAACAATATAATAAGTTCCAAATACTCTTACATGTTTTATCAGGTTGTACCTTCAATGCAACCCACAACCCAATTAATCCATTCAGTACCATAAACGAACCGGCAAGCGTTTATCATCCACCGACCTAATGAGAAGAAGCCGGGAGAAATGAGGCTTGCGATGGCGCTCACTATCGAGAAATATCATTATGCTGGGGCCAGTCCACATCGTGGTTGTGTAATGGAGGTCCATATACACGCCTTCCCGACGTGAATGGTCCAACTCCAGCAAGTGTGCGGCCTTGAACGGCTTCTACGAGACCTTCGGCATGCTTGCTGGTCTGTCAGAATCTAATGACCTGGCAAATTGTTGCCCGTGTAAAAATTTGACAAGTAGTCGTGTGCTTGTATGATCCAGTCTGAAAAGCCTGATGTGACGCAGGTTGATCAAAATAACCCAGAGAGGAGATATAGAACGATTACTGACCTTCCCTCTCTCGCTAACGGATTGCTTCAGCTGCACGGAGTATGGCCTGGATCAAGCCTTCGTGATTGACAAAAGAACCACGACGAGCACTGATGTGTCGTTAGCGGGGACCAACAGGCCACTCAAAGCGCACCTACGATCGCCAGACTAAAGCACTTTTTTACTGGGGCATTGGACTGAGAAAGATCGTCAAAAAGTCAGCACACATGCCCCCCCTCCCCCATTCCAGATTGTCGGACCAATTAGATAAACTCGATTTCGCGAGGCAATAAATATGGCGTTTCGGTCGTCGCTGGGTTATTATAATCTGATTCCTGCGTGAAAAAAAAAAGGCTTGATTCTCAGATGCCTCCGCCGACTAGGAGTATGATAACTGACGCATATAACTGACACCCATTTGTGAGGCGGGAATACGTAACGCCGAGCTTGCTTCGCAAGTCAGACTCGCGCCGTCACCGCGGAGCTTGGAAGGCCACAGCTTTACTTACGGTATAGACTGCTAGATGTCGACACTAACCCGGGCACCCCAATCTCCTAAAGGGACTCGGATCATATTAGAGTCAGAAGCGTCGAGTTCCAGTGCTATCACCACGGCTATGCAAGTGGGCTTTCCCAAATACTATGTTTCCGGAAACCGTTGTATTTGACCAACAAAATGCACTTCGTTAGCAGGATGAGAGTGGAACTTCTGAGCGTTGGGTCCAATTACAGTTTACTTGGTCTGGCAAACATTTCACACTGGACATCGCCGATTCGGACAGGTTCTTATATTTTCCTCAACTGAGTGCAGCGTGTCGGCACTCACGAACCCATTAGAATTTTTGATCTCAAAGCTTCTTTACATTTCCTGACGAAAGTACCTCCCGAACGACAGAAGGTTCTTGGTTTAGTGAAAGGAAAACTTCCTCCTGATCAAGGACGCATGTACGCGTTTTCGTTGCGTATTATCCTGCACCCTTTCATTTATCTTGTCGAAACATCAGCGCAGACCTCCACCTAATCACAGGAAAGAAATTCACGCTCATTGGTACTCCAGAAGGAGACGAGATCAAGGATCCTTCCCGTTTGCTCTTTTGCCTGTTCATGCTCACTGTGGCGGCTGATTTTTTTTTTTCGTAGAACTAGAATTTTTGCCTGATGTCGTTAATGATTTGGACGTTGACCTTTCCGAAAATCCCGCAGCGGCGGCTGCATACAGGAGCGACCAGCGGAATATTCGAAAAATCAAAGACGCCAGTCAGAAACTGCAAATAGATATCATTACTCCTCTCCGAGAAGGCAAGAAATTACTGGTACTCGATATCGATTATAGTGAGACGTTTTTTATTCGTCGCTTGAAGGAATAACAATAGCTTTGAGCACATCTTCAGCCATTCTAGATACTAAACCTTTGACGTCTGGCTCTTTGCCTCCTGCTGAGTGTGCACGACCCGGCTTGCACGAGTTCTTGGAAGCTATCTATCCTTTTTATGACATTTGTATATGGTATATTGTCTCTCCTGCTTCCTGATAGATACTAGAAAGTTCACCCTGCCACAGGTCGCAGACTAGTTGGATCTGGCTAGAAACGAAGCTTGTTGAGTTGGGAATGCTGGCTTCGGATCGTGAATACAAGGTCTGTACGGTCATCCCGATATAAATTCCGTGTCTTATAAACCGTCACACAGATATCATTCGGTGAGCATCGTAAATTAGTCTCTATCATATCGATGGCGGTCTGACTGTGAGTAGTGCTGGACAAGACGTGCATGTTCACTGTATTCACAGAGCGCGATGCACAACCATATACTCATTCGGTGAAGGCTCTTCGGATAATCTGGAACCACTTTCCTCGATTGTAGGCTCAACTTTCCAAATGATTTTTGATAGGAATGCGCTCTAATATGCTTTTATACAGCAGTCCGAAGAACACAATTCACGTCGATGATCTTGTGGGTACATACACGTTCTACGCTTCCAGGTTGTCTCTCAACTTGCTCCAGAGCCGTAATTTCGCTCTAAATCCTACAGAAGGACTTAAAATACATGCATTCAAGAATGCTCATACCCCTGAAGCCATGGCTGATCGTGAACTAGAGAAGTTGGCTAGATATATGGTGCATATTGCCCTCGTGGATGACTTCAGGACTCTAAAACACAAGGTTTGTGATATTCTTCACTTGTTGCGGTCCTTAGTTATCATCGTTTACGTTGTCAGGATTGGAAGAACGTCGTGCGCGGATTACTGTAATATGGCTCCGTTCGATATGTATCGCTGTCCTTGCTGTAGTTGTGTGCATTATGAGGATTCACTCTTCCGTCGAGATACTGACCACTGGTGGCATGCGCAGTGACCAGCAAGATTTTGAATTTTACACCAACTCTAATTTGTTCCATAAACCTTCATATAAGCTTCATATGAAACGATACGCTTCAAATTTGAGTTTTTCAACTGCAGGGATCCGCAAATATTCGCCACTACCCGTACACTCCGCATTTCTGTCGATGTCCTCTGCTCGACAAAACAATACCCCTCCAGCCAAGATACCATCTGCGAAAGCTCCGCGTCCTTCGGCAAGTCTAGTGATTATTAATGCCAAGAACGAGGTTCTTCTCGTCCGTCGAAATCCCCAGTCACGGTCTTTTGCAGGCGTTGATGTGAGTGCATGGTCACATAGGATGTGTATCCATCCCAGTTGACGCACCGTCAGGTCTTTCCGGGCGGCAATTTCGATCAAAAGCAGGATGACTCGTTAGCCATGACTGCGATTCGAGAGACATTCGAAGAATCAGGCCTTTTGATTGCATCATCCAGCTCTTCGTCTGTATTAGATGAGCGCGTCCTGAACGACGCACGCCGGGCAATTCATGGCCAACAGATGTTATTCAAGACATTTCTAGCTGAGAAATACCTGGAAGCTGATGTATCTGCTCTTGGAACTTTCACGGAATGGATCACGCCGGTCACTGCTCCTCAGTATGCCCTTTTCTCGTCGACAATACAAATACTAACGCTTCCATGAACGCAGACGGTTCCGTGCACAATTTTTCGTAGCCTTTCTTCCTGCTGCCCGGTCAGGATTTTCATCTGGAATCAAACAGGATCGTATGCCAACGCCAGATGGTGGTCAAGAAGTCACATCAGCTCGCTTTGTCCGTCCTGGAGATGTCCTCGCCGAGTTTCGGGAACGCACAATTACCCTGATGCCCCCACAGTTTTACATCCTAACTACGTTGTCTGAAATACTTCACGGACCGAAAAATACACCTCAACAGAGAGAACAAATTAACACACTCTCTAGAGGCATGTTTGGTCGCATGGTGATCAACCCGGTGATCACACGGGGTCAGCATGGCTGTGTCATCATGACTTACGAAGGCGACGAAACCCGCGGCGGATCAAAGGGGCGGCTCCACCGTGCTTCGGGGACAGTCAATAATGCAGGGGTACGTCAGTTGACCCACAAAACACGCAAGGTTTCCAAGACCATTTACAGATATTTGTCGAGTTACAACTCATGCGGAACTTCGATATCTTCACAGAAGTCGAGCCTCATGCGTTTGAACGCTCGAGACTTTAATTTTATAGTTTTGTTGGAGGACCACCACACGTAGAGTTGAATCATCTAGGAGATGTAGGATCGAATATTATTGATGCAGAACAAATGTGTATACAAAGGCCTTCTACATGACGAAAATATGGAACAAATAAGGGCTACAATTTATTAAATAGTCAGTTGATCATACAAGTACGGATGCCAATGAACCAAAAATATCAAGGAGTGAGTTAAATTCCGAAAACTTGGAAGTCGAATTGGACCGCCTTGCCCCAGAAACTGGGATTGCAAGCGCCGAGTGGTGCCTGGCCTTGTCCGCCGAGGTTTATAGCTTGCACGTTGGACGTCATCGCCGCCGGCCACGAAGAAACACCGTCAACGTTGGGATTTCCAGACGTAAGGAAAGCCTTGTAGCGTTTTTGCATCTGGGCAGTCAGAGCAGCTTGGGCAGACGTTGGATTAGAGACGGTCCCAAACTAGAAATCCAGTATTAGCCTAATACGTCGAGATAACATAACAGTCACGTACCACAATTTCAATGTCATCCTGGTGGCAGACAGATCCACTCTGGGCGCAAAACGGAATGCCATCGTTGGCCGGGTAGGTCGCGCCAACGGAATACAGCCCAACGTACGCATTCCCGCCATTCTGAACCCATTCCCGCGCAAAACTCCAACTCGAGCACTTCCAGAGGTAATCTGTGCCAATTGTCTGCAAGTTATTTCGTCCATCGAAGTGCACTGCGTCGATCTTAGCAGGTAACGCGTACAGAGCCGAACCCATAATTGTATTCGTACGAGTAGTCCCGAATGTGGCATTCACAAGGGCCACGTACTGGTCTTCAGGAATAGGTGCCGTGAAGCTTCCAAAGATCGAAGGACCAGCCTCATCGACAACGGTGGAAATTATAAGTGACTTGCAGACGTGCGGAAAGGGAGAAGTGGAATCGAGAGCCGATGTTATTAGTGTCCCATCGTGGACGGGGCGGATGGGTATAGCGAGACCTAACGAAGGATCGATATCGGTCGCGATACCGCACATATTCTCCTGTGCGTTGATGATGGTATCTATGGATAGTGCGCTGAGACACGGCGTATCCGTAGAGCTGCAATTCAGTGAAGAAGTGAAAGCGTTCTGAAGGAGTTGCTGAGTCGAAGGTTTGAGGAAGCCAAAGTTCTAGAAAGGGATGTCAACAAAGTCTAATGTCCAAATATAATATAATGCTCGCCATTGGGTCCGATTGAATGATCGCGGACTGGAATAACGACGAGGCAGATGGCACTGCGAGCAAAGAGCGAATCATAGTGGCCCCACTGCTTTGACCGGCAACGGTAATTTTGGCAGAATTCCCTCCGAAACTCGGGACAACCTTTTTCAAAAATGTAAGGGCTGAGATGACATCTTTGAGGGCAAGATTTGTGGTGCCATCAGGTGACAAAAAGCCAAGCTGTATATTCGTCAATACCGTAATGAAGCTCGGATAATTAGGACTTACAGCTCCCAGTCGGTATTGTATAACGGCGACAATGGAGTTGGTCGCGATGGCTAGTTTAGAGCCATCGAGACCAGGATTTGTAGCGGAACCGAACCTGAAGGAGCCTCCATGAATCCTACCGGAGAATCAGTCCAAACATTCTGAAAGCGAACAATAATTAACAGACCACATCAGCGTCGGGACACTGCTTTTGGCTGTAAGGGTTGATGGGACGTATAGTATCATGGACAAGCAGTCCTCTGATACCTCTGAATCATCGACGCCTGCCTGCGGACACGCAAGAGGCGTATTGACGACATCTGTAGAGCTGCTTCTGGGGACGTTGGTTGAGCTGCGCATATCCACTGTAGAGAAACACGTACGGTAGCTGCCAAACAGTGGCGACAGAAGATGCTGCCCATCTATTGGCAGATGCATATTTGACAACGTATCTAACAGCCCCAGAAACGTCGGCAGTTCCCTTCGCCATGCCCAAAGGGGTGCTAACGACCAATGTGGAACCGCCCTGACGAATGCATAGAGGGCCGTGCTTGGCGATCGGTAAATTGCAGAATAGAGCAATTGCATTAATAGGTGCGAATCGGAAAGGTTGTGCCAAGGTGGGTAACGGAGAGGCCAAAGTAGTCGACGCGAGGAGGAGTGAGAGAATGAAGAAAATGCCAGTAACCATGACTAGGGAGACCACTGAAGACAGAGTGCCGGTGAAGAAGAGAACGTCAGTTTAAGTAGTGACGATGGGGGAGGGCTGTAATTTACCTGCAAGAAAACAAAGCAGGCACTGATCAATAGCCTGAACGGACGTATATCCGAGTCGGGGCTACTTTGTACTGGCCTGTACTACGGTCGCCAACCTTGGGCACGTGATGTAATTACCTAATACGGATGATTTCTTCGTGCATTGTTCCCATATTGGTACTGGTACCTGTGCGGCTGTATTTTGCCTTCTCCGCTGTGTAAACGATGAATATCGATGAATGCTAATTTAGCATTGCTAAACGTCAGAATGTCGTGCTGAATATCTTCATTCTTGACTCACCAAATGTCAGTTCATTTCGACAGCAACCACCTCCCGAAAAATTATGTTGCGGATATCTGCTACAGTCATCTTCTAGAAACCATCTAGAAGATACGTCGGTTGATGGGGGTTGACTCGGATGCCTTCCAAAGAGACCTCGAGCACGTGGAGAACGATTCGCAAGTGGGAAATAACCACGCGGGATGGAGCTGAAACGTAATCAACGGCAGTCTCGTGCTCTGAGAATCAAGGAACTCGGCTAGGTCAAGGATGCATTAACACAAACATTCAGAAGTTTCGAGCAGAAACGGCTAACCAATCCCCACCAAAAGTCCCGGAAGAGACAGTTGCACATGGCTAGTCTCAGGCTAACACAGACCGAATGTCAACGCCGCGATGACAGCACCAGACAGCATTCAAACGCTGAAAGTAAAAGTCTGGCAGTAGTGCTCACCTACAATCTAAAAACGTAGGAAGACACGTAAGGGTCAGCAAAGTAAGGGCTGAAAATAGATCGGGCGGTGAGAGGCTCGAGATGCCGACAGGTTTCACATGTAGCCCATTGCAATGTATTTATGGCCCAAAGAAGCGCCCTGGCGAATATTCTGCTGGAGGAAACCCGGGCAAGGAAAGTCACCGAGCAGCTAGTTGATGAACCTCAAAGACAATAGAACAAGTGGGAGTCATTCATAGGCATGAGAGACCCAACCGGATGGTGACCCTCAATGCTCCATATTGCGGAACGAACGGCGACGGGAAGCCTGCAATATCGAAGCGATTATATTTTCGTTGGGAGGACTAGATATGTTCAGTATCCAATGGTAGGTGGAATTTGAAGAACGGGAAAACTTGAAAGGCTGCGGCCAGCAAGCGTTTGTAGAAGAGTACGAAGCATGAAGACAGCTTTAGAATGTTCGTACTTGGTAGTAGGGGGATGACACTCACCTCTGGCGCGCAGAACATGATTGTCAACATGACATGGTCCTCATGTCCGAGTCCGAGTCATCTCAGGACTAGAAACCAGCGTACTAGTTGGTGAAATGGTACGGCAAACAAGTAGTCCGATCAGTTGTCAGATGATACGTACTTTATAACACATTGTACTTAAAAATATAAACTCGAGTACAATATTTTGGTCGTGACTGGCAATGCGTTGTTTGTTTGTGTTTGGCTAAAGCCTCTGGTCACGCCGCACGGTTTATTAGCAGTTCAAGTTATGGCGTCAATAACAAGATCGACACCGGTGAAAGTGTAACGAACTCTCTGTCTGTCGTTCTCGCAGATTTTTGTCTCTGATTATTTACTTTGACAGATTAACCATCGGGGCGGCTGTCGGTTCAATCCGGGATCTTTTCGTCAAAATCAAAGCCATTGATACGAAACATGGCAAATTTGACTTCGTCCTCTGTACGGGTGACTTCTTTGGCCCGCCGAAGGATTCAGATGTAGAAATAAACGGAGAGGATGAAGTATCACAGCTTCTGGATGGGAAGCTCGAAGGTTCTTCGCACAATGTGTAATCATGTTCGTCGTTACTCACTCATCATGTATCTCTTAGCTCCAGTCGAATGTTACATAATGCAGGGAGAGTATCCTTTACCAGGGCCCGTGATTGAAAAATTCGCCAAAACTGGAGGACAGCTGTCCAAGAGCGTGTTTCTTCTCAGTAAGCATACAAACTGCGCACTCCGTTTTCTTACTTCATGCCGTTCCAGGCAAATCTGGTATTATAACAACTGCCCACGGGCTCCGAATAGCATGTTTGGGCGGCATACATGATCCTAACATATATTCATCTGCAGAGGCAGCCCCTGTATGCGTCTTGACACGTTTAACACTTTGCTTGTATTCATGTAAATTCGATCCCAGGGCTTTTCTTCGCCATTCTTCACCGCTCACACCGTGGAAAGACTACTTTCAAACACACTGACAAAATCCTCTGCGACGTCTCAGAAATATACATCATTGGCAGCTATAAAATCTGCTGCCGCCCCTTCCCAACTAATCGACGTTCTCATTAGCAATATATGGCCATATTCTGTCACAGAGCTCTCCTCCATCCCTCTGCCCTCTCCAGAACTAGCAGTCGCCGGTGTATATCCATTTGATGATGTTATCCGGCGCACAAAACCTCGTTATCATTTCACAGCAGGTGGTAACCAACCTCCCATGTTCTGGGAGAGAGAACCTTTTGTCTGGGACGATGATGCAGGACGTATTACACGGTTCGTGAGTCTCGGCGCCTTCGGGGGTGAACCTGCCCCAGGCAAGAAACAGAGGGTAGTCGTCATGTGTGCTATTCGCATAATCTCCCAAAAATTTGACGTGATCTTCTCCAAAGTGGTTCTATGCATTTTCAATCGCGCCTGTGACTCCAACATCTCCACCTCTGCCCCGGCCACCTAATACAACTAGGAACCCCTTCACCGAATCTACCGCTCGCCCTTCAAAGCGTCCAGTGGAAACTGAGGAAAGCGAAAACTTCATATTTGGAAATGTTCGTCATCAAGGTAAGCGTAGCCGGGTGGGTAAGTTGTTCTCCAATTTTCACTGTGATACTGTGTTGACTCTCGAGATGCAACTCAGGAGATTCAGGAAAGCCCCCTCCTGGCTACAAGTGCCGTCGGTGCGAGTCGGGCGAAGTAAGGCCAAATTCTTTCGTCATCTCTCCGATCCTTACTCAAGTGATAATGCCAATAGCATTTCATCCATGACTGCCCAGAAAGGACCAAGCCTCCAGCAGGGTACATCTGCAAAATTTGTAATACAGTGTGTTCGCAGATCGATGTATATTTCAATTATTAACTGAAGTTTCAGCCTGGCCATCTCGTCCGCGACTGCCCTACCAAACACGCTGGCGACACGGGTGGCCGTAAACCTCCCGATGGATACAATTGTCGTGCATGTGGAAGTGATGCACATTTCCTCGATGACTGCCCGGTTGTGAATCAGATTCCTCCTCCGAGCGATCGGCGAGGTGGACGGCGAGGGCCTCCGAAAGAAATTGGACGTGAGTTGCGACACTTTCAGTCTCAATGTTTTGTTTGATTGACATAAATCTTCAGCGGATGAATGTTGGTTCTGTCTATCGAATCCAAATCTCGCGTACGTGTTCTTCGGTGCGAAACCACGTTCACTAATCACTTTCACTTACAGGAAGCACCTTATCGTGTCCATTGGCACAGAATGTTATGTAACCTTGCCAAAAGGCCAGATTCTTCCCACTCAATCTGCAGCCGAGCACGTGGATGTTCCCGGTGGTGGTCACGTTCTCATTGTGCCCATAACACATTATCCAACGCTGACCTCCATCCCTCCTGACCTCTCCGCTCCCATCATCGAAGAGAATGACAAGTAGGTAACTTGCTTCCAGCAGATAAGCTCAATATTAACAACTTGTTTGTACAGATACAAATCTGCTCTGCGTGCCCTGTATACTCGGCACGGCTCGGTAGCCGTGTTCTTCGAAGTTGGTCGCATGAGTGCTAAAGGTGGACATGCACATGTTCAAGCTGTGCCAGTGCCCGTTAAGCTCAAGGACAAAATCGAAGATGCCTTTGTGAGTCAGGGTAGATCACTGGGCATCGATTTCGAGTCAGACCCTGATGCGGCGTTAGAGGCGTGTGCGGATGGGAGGCAGGGTTATTTCAGAGTGGATCTGCCTGATGGAAGGAAGATGATTCATTTGATGAGAGATACTATCTCGTTTAGTATCCAGTTCGGCAGGTGAGTGCTCCGGAAGATTTGTGAACATGGAGGTCTCACCTGGCTTGACACAGGCAAGTGTTGGTGTCGCTGATGAACATGCCCGAGCGGCTAGATTGGAAAGCGTGTATGCTGGCAGAGAATGAAGACAAGGCCGATG
>QLPF01008705.1:0-22771 GCA_003314045.1 Hygrophorus pudorinus | reverse complement strand
ACCGTCGTGAGACAGGTTAGTTTTACCCTACTGATGGAGTGTTATCGTAATAGTAATTGAACTTAAAAAGCAGCTGCAGCACGCACAGTCAAGAAGTATCTTCGTGATAACTGTGATTACACTTTTGACACCCTCAAAGAGAATCTACCAAAAGCACTTGGCTCTGTGCACATTCATACAATCTGAAGATGGGAGCACCAAATGTTTCGATGGATTGAAGCTTACAGGTCGGGCCTTGGGACACATGATGCTCAAGTTCAGGTCCGAAAATTCAGTTCCACGAAGTACAAATCACACAGACGCATTCCCAAGGGTGTTGCAAATGCATTTGATCAGCGTAGTATAGCATATGTATACATTCCCTTGGACTGCGCAAAATCAGGTCTGAACACGGAAAATTTCCCCCTAAATTTTGAGTTCAAATTTAATTCCTCTTGGGGATCTTTCTGGCCTATCAAAAGGAGTGTTTTCCCAAGAGGGAATAAATTTCAGATTTTTCCTTATTTTTTGCACAAAAGTAGCGGTGACTAAGTGATTCGCACCATACCATCACCCATTTCACCCTCCACCAACGTTCCCCCAGTTATCCTCTCTCTCTTGTCACCCCGTCACCATCTCACACCAATATATGTCGTCTCCGCCCTCCTCAAAGCTTGGCCCCACCATTCATTCATTCCCACTGACCAGTCAATAGGATATCAATTTTTTTCAAGTACTAGCTATGCACATTCAATGTGGATATCAATTTTTTATAGGTACTAGCACATGTACATTCGATTTTCCACTGCAAACCTATGATGTTTGATTAAGCAGATACTATGACATGTACTGCTTAATTTTACTCAGACATATTTGTTATTCGGACTCTTCGAACCACTTATACCATTGCCATATAACCAAGGGTTTACGAGGTCCTACCACTTGCCGACCAGCTACTCTAAAAATGGAGCTGATCACTCCGGCTTGCCATAAGTTGTAGCAGTTTTACTGCCAGTTGTGTTGATGTGTTTGGTGTTAGGGCGACGCTAATAGTGTCCCTACAAATAGTAAGAGTGGTGAAGTTTGTATAAGAGGTAGTTCGTCAGAACCGAGGATGAGTTTATAAGGCGAGAGGAGAGAGTGGTAGTGAGTTCTGAAGACTGAAGGGTATGTGCTTTAGCACTAATCCCAAGAGATTCGAGCTGGGGTTTCCAGTCAAACTCTGGTGCTTTTATAGGTTGTATGACTAATACAAAGAATAGTATAGAATGTTATGGAATGGGGACGTGTAAGCCCTGGTCTGTGCATCCCGTTGGGATGATGTAACTATGTATGAGTAATCTGTCAGAACAATGAGTAAGCTGTTGGGATGACATATGAAATAATGAGTAAGCATCAGATGATAGTAAGCATGTATGAGTAATCCGATGCGTATAGTGAAGGAATATAGATGAAAGGTAAAGGAAAAGATAAAGGAATTGATGTATCATGACATCACCCCCTCTTCAAGACTCATGCCCACACGAGGTTGTATTTGGATCATTTCGTCGAGTTCATAATTGGCAATTATCGACGGATGAGTTTCACGGGGATATGGTATGACTTCGGCGTTATGGAGTTGTTTGGCGGTGAACAATGTTATGGGATTTCGGAGTTTGTAGATGCGGTAGATGGGATAAGTGTACATTCCTTCAGAGTCTGAGGATGTAGAGGGGAGGACGGATAGAACAGTGGTGATTGCTCGTACAGAACCGACTTCGTAAAGCCAAAGATATTTGACTTGGCGTGGTAGGTGATTTGGACTCCTTAAGGACGTTTTTGTTCCATCGTAGATTTTTGCCATACGGGATGGTTCGATGGTTACGGTCATGTCTGTGGTGAATGAGTCGGGATTATGTTTTTCACGACGTTTGGTTTTGTTTATGATTTTTGGTGTAGCGTCGGTGAATGTCGGTATGAAGGTTTTAAGGGGTTCTGTAGGAATGTTTTTCGTCCTTCTAGCCTTGTCGATAGTAGCTTGGAAATCAGTTAAGGTTTCAAGCAGTCGAAAAGGGATCTCTTTGAAGGTGGTAAAATTGATCTTGTAAGTGGTAGATCAGATGCGGTGAGGAGCATTGTGTCATGATGTGACTTTTACCCCTATCTAGTTTCCTTTTCCGAACATTCTTTCGTCCTATTTCGGACATTTACACAACCTTTAAACAATTGCAACATGGACATTCCCACCAATTCTTTTATTATATCTTCTTTGATCACAAGGCACAACAACTGCATTCCACTCCGGACTCGGCCTGCCACATGGGAACTCCACCAATCTATTTCCATCCGCAACCGATCGGGTTTCGTTCTAATCCCCATTTAGACTAATGATGACAAGGCACACCATTCCCAACTTGCTTCTGGATTCTGGACCCACAAACGATCGATCACACTTCTATTGATCGATCACCAGATAAACCTGACAGCCGCCAATCATTATTTCGGTCCATAGCCTTGCCCATAGCCTTTTGATCACAAGGCTATCCCGCTATCCCGGTCCACAAACATGCACCGACCTCATGCCTGATGATCACCTTTATTTAGTATATTCCTTTCTTCACATTTCCTTTCTCTCTCGTGCTGTGCACATGATCACCTGACCATTGCCTGCAAGCACAGCGCATCCGATTCACATCCTAATATAGTAAGTACACAGCCACTGTAATATTTAGTGTATATATGCAATAAATGAGTAACAGACCCTCCAGTCTGTTATCTCAGGATTACCACCAATAATCTTCGTGGCATCTTAGTCATAGCATTCTGGCGACCTCCCCTCTCTCTCTCTTCACCTCTAACCATTTCGCATCACTCTCTAGTCTTGTATCTTCATAGGAAGGCCAGTACTTAATTGTATTTGGTGTCGCCCTGACACATTGGAATGTTTTCCATGGTACTCATCGATCTTTTTCTTCACGTTTCGTAGGTTTATCTCGGGTTCCCATGTGTTGTGTTCCGTGGTGTAGCCTTTCCATTTGACGAGGTACTGGAGTTTTCCTCAATGTATCTTCGAATCGACGATTTCTTCTATCTCGTACTCTTCTTCTCCTTCTACTTCTATCGGTCTTTGTGGTTGTCGTTTTTGATTGGGAATGGTGGGGGGATGGTATGGTCGTAATTTTGATGTGTTGAAACTATTGGTAATTTTGAAGTGTCTAGGTAAATCGAGTTTGTAAGTGTTCGGGTTGATTTTCTTGGTGATTTTGTATGGCCCGAGTCGCTTGTCAGCTAGCTTTTTAGACGGTCTGTTCTGATCGATATTGCTTGCCTCTAACCATACTAAATCTCCTTCTTTGTACTCCGTCACCTCCTTTCTATGCCTATCTGCATACTTCTTTATTTCATCGGCTGCCTTGACCAATGCACTTGACGCTTCTTCATGTATTTTCTTCATCCTTTCTGCATATTCTTTCGCTTCTTCTGACTTGTATTCCCTAAGTGGTTCGAAACCCATTCGAGGATGTCGTCCAGTTTCTACGAAGAATGGGGTTTGTTGCATAGAGATATGAATTTTGTTGTTGTAGGTGAATTCGGCCATTGGTAACCAATCGGCCCAATCGTCTTGTCGGTGGTTGACGAACATTCGAAGGTATTGTTCGAGTTCTTGATTGACCCGTTCGGTCTGTCCATCTGTTTGTGGGTGGTATGCGGTAGATAACTTGGTTTTGATGCCAAGTTGTTTGTTGAGTTCTTTCATAAGATTCGAGGCAAATTGTGGTCCTCGATCTGAAGTGATAGATTCGGGTAGTCCATGGTGTTTCCAGACATTGTCTAGATAAAGGTTGGCGCTTCCAATAGACAAAAGTTCTTCGTTGGTGGGGATGAAGTACGCTCTCTTTCTGTGTCTGTCGACGGCTACCATGATCGAATCGTATCTCTTGCTTTCGGGGAGCTTGACTACGAGATCTACGGTCATGTCTTGCCATGGTCTGGTAGGAATAGGGTTGGGTCGTAATTTTCCCAAAGGTTGTTCGGGAATGATTTTGGATCAGTTGCAGGTGTCGCAACCTTTGATGTAAGAGTCGACGTATTTTGTGAGTCTGGGCCACCAGTAGTTTCGCGTGATGAGTTCGACGGTTTTCCACCTTCCTGGATGGCCGGTGATTGGTGATTCGTGGTATAATTTGGTAATTTTTTGTTGGAGTTCTGGATCATTGGGAACGTAGACCTTTCCTCTGTACAGGACCAAGTCTTGCTCCATCGACCATTCTTCCGAACGTAGTCCATCGACCATTCTTCTGAACGTAGTCCATCGACCATTCTTCTGAACGTAGTCTTTTTGTCGGCGACCTTTTCAACTCTTCTACTGCTTTTACCACTGCCTCGTCATACTCTTTGCTTCGTCTGACCTTTTTGAGGATATCCTGTTCTTCTGCTGCAATCATCGTGTGGCCCTGTTTCAAAGCGTTAATGGCAAAAAATTCAGGTTTCAGTAGAATCCTGTCTCTGTTATCATCTTCCCCCGTTTTAAGGTCCTTGCATCTCGAGAGGAGATCTGGTTTTTGGTTTTGTTTCCCGAGTCGGTGCTTGAGATCGAAATCGTATCTTGACAATTCTAGAGACCACCGTGCTTGTCTACGGTTGAGTTTCTGTTGAGTCATGAAATATTTCAGATTGTCGTGATCGGTTAGTATTTTGATCTTTTCATCTGCTCCTTCCAGGTAGTGTCTCCATTCGTATAATGCTCGCATGATTGCTAGCATTTCTCGGTCATGGACGTCGTAGTTGCGTTCGACATCATTCAAGCTTTTGGAGATGTAGGCACAAGGGTGCCATTTACCATCATCGCATAGCATGCTCAGCACACCTCCAGTAGCGTATCCTGATGCGTCAACTTCTACATGTAAGGGTTTTGTTGGGTCGGGGTAGGCGAGTATCGGCTCGGTGGTGAATGCTGTTTTCATCTTTTGGAAGGCTTCTTCTTGTTGCGCTTCCCAGTCCCATTTCTTCTCTTTTCGCAGGAGTTTGTGCAGCAGTCCTGCAATCCTAGAAAAGCCTTCAATAAAGTGTCAGTAGAAGTTAGCAAACCCGAGGAAGCTTTGGAGTTATTTAACTGTTGTTGGCGTTGGCCAATCTTTTACTCCTTGTACTTTTTTAGGGTCCATGCGTACTCCATCTCCCGATATGATGACTCCAAGATATTCGAGTTTGTCTTGTTCGAAGAAACACTTCTGCGGCTTGAGATATAGATCATTTTCTCGTAGTCGCTGAAGTACTTGTTTGATGATTTCTCGGTGTCCTTCTTTGCTTTTGGTGAAGATGAGGATGTTGTCCATATAGACTTCTAGCACTCCTGCGTCGATAAAGTCTTTAAGGATGGCGTTCATCATCGTCTGAAATGTGGCCGGTGAGTTTACAAGTCCAAAGAACATGACCTTTGGTTCGAAGCTGCCTCTATTTGTTTTGAAGGCGGCTTTCCATTGATCTCCTTCTTTTATGCGGATGTTGTTGAAGCCCCATCGTAAATCCATCTTCGTGAATACCTTTGTGCCACGAAGTTTATCGATGAGTCCGGGGATTAAGGGGAGGGGATAATTATTTTTGACGGTCCAAGAGTTGAGGTATCAATAATCTTGGGTCGGTCGGAATTTACTGTCTTTTTTATCGACAAAGAAGAATGGCGCAGTTTGTTCGGATTTGGAAGGGATAATATATCCTTTGCACAATTGTTCATTGAGGAATGTATTGAGTTCTTCTTGTTCTTTTGGCGACAATGGATAAATCTTCGATTTCTCCGGTTGGAATCCTTCTTTGAGATCGATGTGGTGATCCCATGGTTTGTTGGTTGGCATTCGTTCCGATTGCTGTTTATTGAAGACGTCAGCAAACTCTTTGTAGTCTTCTGGCACCGCTTCTTTGTCTGTTCTCTTGTTGAATTTCTGGTCGTAGTACCAGCTCTTGTGATGTGCCGTAGCGTTGATTTCATAGGCTTTCCAGCCTTCTTCTTGTTTTTCAACATAGAGGAGTTCTCCAGGTTCGTTTCTGTGGAACTCAGTGTTCGTACCATCTGAAGAACAAACGAATACTCGTTCCGTTCTTCATTCGTCTTCCAGATCTCGCACTTCTTTCCAAAATTTCTCTTCTCCTGGAGAATACCATGCTCTGTTGATGTATTCTTCTTCGCTTTCTTCATCTCCATCGAATTCTAGAACATGGTCGGGAATGGCCCATTTCGATATCTTTTTGCTGGCCTTCTGTTGTGCGTGGTGTTCCGTTCCACATTCGGGGGGGCATCTTGTCATCGACATCTTTCCTGTTCTCCAATCGATCTCTGGGTTATGCTTCTTGAGCCATGAATGTCCGAGGATCATTGGTACGGAAAGTTTTGTCACTGCAAAGGTTATTCGTTCTTTATGCCCTTGATAGGACATTACCAGATCTATTTCTTCTCTGATTGATCCATTCATGTTCTCTGTTCCATCAACGTTGTAGACTGGGATGGCTTTCTCTAATCTTCTTGTCGAGAGTTTGAGTCTTCGTGTGAATCCTTCATCGATGAACGTTGACGTTGCTCCACAGTCAAGGAGTGCGTCGAGGTTGAAACGTTCTTGTCAATCCAAAGTTTTCAGTCCAATATTGACTTTTGTCGCGGTCTTCGTGTCGATGTTCATATTTCGAATATATTTCTTTTCTACAGATTTTGTCAGTGATTTTTCAATAGGTAGAAACATATCTGCGGGTTTTTCTGGTTTGGGTGAAGGTTTCGGTTTCGGCGATGGTGGCATTGGTTCTGATGGTGGTGTGATTGTTTTCGAAGGCAAAGTTTGTTTCGTGGGTCTATAAGGATATCGTTTGATCAGTTTGCCTCCTTGTGACTTCATTTTTGACACTGCGTCGCATACTTCATACTCTATGGTATCTTCTTCGTCATAGGCGTCGTCAAATAGTACTTCATGTACCGTAGTCGCCTTTGGTCGTTTTCCTAGTGAAGATCCTGAGCAGGCTCGTGCTTGGCATTCTAGTTCGTCTTCTTCTTTCTCTTCTTGTTTCACTTCTTTTCCTACTTCTTTCCTCACTACATTCCCAGTTCTGTTTACACGTATCGATTGAGCAGATTCTGGTACATTTGAAGTCGATGAGCCTGTAGCTAAAACTATCGACTTATCTAAAAATCCGTGTTCTGGTCTTCGTTCTCAATGTCTCTATTGTCATCATTGTCGTCGTTGTCCTTTCCGCTGCTATCTCCTCCTTGGAAGTGCCTTTCCATATCTTCATACGACATAGTCCTGATGTTGATCTTGTTCTTGCAGTCTTGCGCTATGTGACCTTGACCTCCGCATCTATAGCAGCATTGTGTCTGCTTCCATGCCTTGGTCTTGTCAATCTCCATCGTGTTGGGATCTACTGTTGGGTATCTTGCGTTAGGCGCCCCTGCTGGTATTTCGACACTGTCGTAGGCTTTCGCCGGATTCTTCCATTGACCCGTCTGTATCTCTATTCCTCGGAGCCCAAGGGTTCATGTACCCCTGCCTCTGCACTTGTGATTGTTGCGGGCGTCCTGCGTCTGGCTTTCTTGTCATCATACTATTTTTCTCGTAGACCCTCCATTGTCGGTCTAGTTTCATGGCCCACTTGTGCCAATCTGAGATGTTTCTGGGGAGGGAGGAGAGGCTATAGATCTTTCGTCTCAAGCCATCATTCATGTTTTCCTCAAACTTCTCGACGAGGGCGGTGTTATTGTAGTCCGTCCTTTTGGCGTGGACTCGGAACTTGTCATGATACATCAATTCATTTACCTTTTCCTTTACCTTTTCTCTATATTCCTTCACTACACGCATCCGGATTACTCATACTCCATTACTATTATCCAATGCTTACTCATTACTTCATATGTCATCCCGACAGCTTACTCATCGTTCCGACGGTTTACTCATACATAGTTACATCATCCCAACAGGATGCACGGACCAGGGCTTACGTGTCCCCCTTCTATAGCATTCCATACTATTCTTTGTATTAGTCATACAAACCTATAAAAGCACCAGAGTTCGACTGGAAACCCCAGCTCGAATCTCTTGGGATTACCGCTAAAGCGCATACCCTTCAGTCTTCAGAACTCACTACCACTCTCGCCTCTCACCTTATACATCATCCTCGGTTCTTACGAACCAACTCTTACACAACTACACAACTATTTGTAGGGACACTATTAGTGTCGCCCTAACAGAACTCGAGGACGAACTCGTCAGCAGTCTTGTTACCCTGCTTTAGTTGTCTGAGTTTATAACGCGCCGTGCGCTCTGCGTCGGGATCCGCAAAGTTCTGCTTTAACTTGTGGATGAAGTTGTTGTAGTCGGTATACGGGTAAGGGTGAAGGGCGTTGGTAGGGTCGGCAAGATGTTGTTCGATCTTTTCGATCATGATGTTGGTGTAGGGCTGGGATTTGCCCGTCATATAGGAAAGTGCAAATATAATCTTCGCATTGTCATCGGCAAACTCAGCCGGCTTGGCGGAAATGTAAAGGGTGAGTTGCCGTATAAAGGTCTCCCAATTGTCCATCTTCCCATTGAATAGGGTTGGTGGTTGCATCTTGGGCCCTTTCAGCATAGGTGCATGTGCTGGTGCGGGTGCGGGTACCGTGATGTTGATGATTGGTTGTACCTGTTGCGCCGCTTGCATGGTGTTAAGGGCAGTGGTGAGTGTGGCGATATTCTGTGCCATGATGGTGAAAGCGTTCATGATTGCTTCTTGATCCATTGTCGTCGGATCTCTGTCATGGTGCTGTGAAAATTCCTTTGTTCTGTCTAGAAAGAAACCCTATCTGGTTGGATACAGATCCCGGTATGCTTTATCTTTCTCTTCAAGTACTTCTATTACTTGGTGGGAAAACTTGTATGCCTCTGCTACGAAGTTATGGGTGAAGACACTCCTGATTCTCAGTGTGGCGTGCGCTAGCTTGTCTTCATCGGTATGGATAATTTTTCGGTAAGTGCAGATGATGATATGTTGGCAGCGGGTTACTCGTTGGATAGTTTTGGCGCGTCTATCTTTGAGATAAAGGAAGTTTGATCGTTTGTGGAATTTCGGGTCGAGGGTGTACATCCACTAGGGATTAGGGTAAAGGTGTTAGCTCGAATCTACTGTTAGGGCGACGCTAATAGTGTCCCTACAAATAGTAAGAGTGGTGAAGTTTGTATAAGAGGTAGTTCGTCAGAACCGAGGATGAGTTTATAAGGCGAGAGGAGAGAGTGGTAGTGAGTTCTGAAGACTGAAGGGTATGCGCTTTAGCGGTAATCCCAAGAGATTCGAGCTGGGGTTTCCAGTCGAACTCTGGTGCTTTTATAGGTTTGTATGACTAATACAAAGAATAGTATAGAATGTTATGGAATGGGGACACATAAGCCCTGGTCCGTGCATCCCGTTGGGATGATGTAACTATGTATGAGTAAACCGTCGGAATGATGAGTAAGCCGTCGGGATGACATATGAAATAATGAGTAAGCATCAGATGATAGTAAGCATGTATGAGTAATCCGAATGTGTATAGTGAAGGAATATAGATGAAAGGTAAAGGAAAAGATAAATGAATTGACGTATCATGACATTTGGCAAGGTCACGTGCAAAGCACAATAAGTGAAAGGTGAATCTGCACATATAATTTTGAAATAGCTTTAATTTAGGCCCTGTTCGATAGGGATTATAAGTCAGATTGTCGTGAGATTATGAGTGACATTATATACATCTACCAAACAGAACCAAAGTCACACCTCGGAAACAAGAACCCGCCAGTACAACCACAGATGATGTGCAGGCATGTGAAATGTTCTCCTTACTAATGTTGTCAACAACAACAGATGTGGTCAAAATATATCAATTGTTTTATCATAATGATTACACTACAAGTAGTCAAATTTGCGAAAAAAAATGTTGGGAAAAATGAGGAAAAAATGATTTTATTGTTGTGTATGATGAGCGCAACCGTGATCAATGATGAGCGCTCTTGTAGAACACGATCGGCGATGAGCGCCTATCAAATTCACATGCTGATTGTTGCCCGATCGGGATATAGCTCTTTTCGGACTATCTTATCTACAATCTGTCACATTTTGTCACGGGTAGCCACAGCAATAATTCGAGAATAATAAAAAATCTGATTATTCTTTTTTGGCAGTAGAATCTCAATAATCTTAGATGATAATCCCTGTCGAACGGGGCCTTAGTATTAAAGTCATACTAAAATTTCACATTTTGCTCAACACGAAAGTTTTGGCGAAAATAATTTTTTCGCACACAGCCGGTGTGTATATTGTGACAGGATTGCAACCGGCTTTCAAGCGGCGTTCAATCCCGGCTGGTTAAAACTCACTTTGGAAATTTCCGACATCATCCTGTACTTCATCACCCTCCCCTCATCACCACGGGCTCTTTCATCAGGCAAGGCTCAACCGCTCTCGTTGCTATTTCGGCAATACATGCTGGCGCCGTGGTTGCCTTATTCTGGGCATTGCTAGCCAATGCCCTCGTCGCAACGCAGGTCGTAGAAGACAGGAAGCCTCCGTCTCCACTGTCAGCATGCAACAACCGATCAATATCGTTTCTTCCATCGTGCGTGCTCTTTCGCATAGCATCATCATCGTCTTACACGGAACGAAACAGACATAATGCGAACTTGTCCCTAGTCGTCCTGTCCTCCCTCGTCCTCGCCCCCGCTGCGTGGTCGTTGTCGCTGGCGTCATGCTCGCTCGATATGCGGCTGAACGTGTTTGCAGCGCTCACGATGATATATTCGGTACTTGCTGTAATAGACCAGTCGTCCCCGTCTTATGGCCCGACTGCTGAGGATCAGGTGAAGGGTGAGGTTGCTGAGGTTGTTCCCGGGACTGCTACTCCAGTGTCCGAACCCGCACAGATACCTGCTTCTGAACTTGTATACCCTGCTGTCATATCTCCAGAAGAGAGTGAGACTGCGCCTGTTGTGGCACCCACAGTCACAGATATACCCGCTTCTGAACCGGTACCGACACCTGCGCCTCCTCCTGAACCCGTGCCACAAGAAACAGAGGGTGCCAGAGAAATACCTAAATACGTAACCTCCACTCAAGGTGCTCAAGATGCGGAAGCAGCTCCGGGATTGCACGAGAACGAGGTTGGGGTTGCCGTGATAAAAGTGAGTGGGGTGCTTTGGACAGATGGTCACGAAGTGAGCAAGCAATAACATGTGCAAGAGGGCAACACTGACCTATGACGATGACAGACTGCTGTCTCCTCATCAACTACCAACGCAGGTGCTGATGTTTTCAGCGATCTCCCGCTCGCAGCTTCGGCGCCTGTCACTCCATCCAAAGCCACCAGTCCAACCAACAGTGATTACCACCCCGCCCAACTTCATCCCAGGAATGCGTCGTACTCCTCCCCCATCACCCACCCGACTGCCCCCTCTGTGCACAGCAACAATTCATCGCCGTCGTCGTCCATGAAGGAGAAGAGCCCCGGGTATTTCCGCAGACGGACAGTCAACAGTCTTAGTACTGCGAGTCAAGAGTCGGGGTCCGTGCACGGACGGAGGAAGGTTGGGTTCTTTGACAAGGTTCGGGGGGAGGCGAAGGTGATTGTGGGGAAGATAGAGCATAAGGAGAAGGTGGAAGAGGGGAAGAGGATTTTACATGGAGAGGACTATTAGGCTGGGTTATCTCGGAGTGCACATCTATACTGGGATCTTTGGAGTTGAGTTTTGTGTTATGGTTATATTACTTGCTTGTTACAGTCGCATACTGTGTAAATTGCTTCGAACTGGACACTCCAGAGAATGGATCATACAGCTCAGTTCCGGCCACTCCCACTCGCATTCAAGTTCCTGAAGTCCCTATCATATTCGCCACTAAGAATCAGTCTCCATCCAGCTCATCATGACCGTTCCAGCGACACTTATCCTTGGACAGGAGAAGGTCATTCTGATGGCAATATAATAGATTGTCACCGAAACGAGCCCAAGGAGACTCGGCGGTGCCTATCGACAGCAAGCGCCAAATGACAGAAATTCCGACTCAGCCTTATCTTGATTCTTGATACCATCTGCGTTGAAGCTCATCGTTCATCATCTAGTATGCCACAGTTTGAAAACGCCTCTGGCATAGATGCCCATGGATCTACGTTCAACGACGTTGCGGGGAACCAGGTCAATAATATTACTAACATCGAGCACGTCGGTAGCACAGGTACGAAACAACTATGATCTTATCGCGTCTACATCTGACACGAACAATTCAAGACGTTCATCCCCCGCACACTGTCTTTGCCCAGTTCGACTGCAACAATCGAGCACCATGTCTGAAGGGCACACGGACGGATATCCTTGAGGAGGTCGATGGGTGGATACATGCTGGAGATGCACCGGCGTCGGGGACAGCTTCCTCACGAAATCGCCCCATATTTTGGATCAATGGGTCCGCCGGAATGGGAAAGACGACGATTGCATTCACAGTTGCTGAGTCCTGCAGGAAGCGAGGGATTCTTGGGGCAAGCTTTTTCTGCTCGCGTGACAATGCAGACTGCAGTAATCCTAATCTCATCTTTCCGACCATTGCCTATCAACTCGGATTGTTTTTCCCTCCATTCAAGGCAGCAGTTACTCGGGCTCTGAAGGCGAATCCAGACATTGGTTATTCCAGCATGTCTCGCCAGCTAGAAGAGCTGATCGTTGAGCCTCTTCGTGCTGTGGGGAAATCTTTCCCTCCCTGTGTCATCGTATTAGATGCTCTCGATGAATGTAAAGACAGTGGGCCCACTTCCCTCATCTTGTCTTCGCTTTCTCAGCACGTAGATGGACTCATGGCGCTGAAAATCTTGGTAACCAGTCGTCCCGAACAGAATATCACCCAGGCCTTCTCAAGTTATTTGTGCCCTGCGACTCAGGAGCTCATATTGCACGAAGTCAAGTTAAAGATGGTGCAGAAGGATATTGAGCACTACCTCAGCACAAATCTTGCTCGCGTCAGAGGATCATATCGCCTGGATCGCTCGTGGCCATCCACAGGCGATATCCACGATCTGGCACTTCTATCGGACGGACTGTTCATTTTCGCATCGAGTTCAGTCAAATTCATTGAAGATCGGAACTACTGCGATCCTAGACTTCAGCTTGCAGAGCTCCTTCGTAAAACGGCCCAGAGCGTCAATAGCTCATCATCTCCACACCACTACCTAGATCGGTTGTACATGGAGGTTTTGACCCATGCGTTTCCTCAAATGTCACCTCACCTTACCCGTCGACTCAAAATGGTTCTCGGAACAATTGTTCTGCTTCGAGATCCTCTTTCTGTGATTGCTTTGGAGAAATTTCTGAACTTGCATGAAGGAACGGTTCACCAGACTCTTGCATGTCTTCACTCGGTTGTCATAGTTCCGGTCAATGACCTCGAAGTGATTCGCTTACACCATCCTTCGTTCTTCGACTTCATGACCAGTCCGACTCGATGCACGAATCCGAAGTTGGTCGTGGATACCAGAACTCAACATACATTGTTGGCTCTTCAGTGTTTAAAGGCCATGAAGGACCTCAGGCGCGATATCTGCGGAATCAAAAACCCGTCGGTACTCAATAACGAGGTGGGTGACCTCCGGACACGTATCACCAGAAACATCCCACCTCACCTCCAGTATGCTTGCCGTCACTGGGCTTTTCATCTCACGAACGGGATGATCTCAGATGTCCTTCTGGATCTCATGAAGGAGTTCTGTTCGAAATACCTACTCTATTGGGTGGAGGTGTGCAGTCTCTTAGGCGAACTTCGAAACGCACCTCCCGCGTTAGATTCCGCACAGAAGGCGCTTGCTGTACGTCATTTTGTTTCTACCTACCTAAAGGATTATACTTACCGGATTCATTAGAACGTTGGCCAGAATATGAGTGATGTCAGAATGTTACTACACGACTGCGAGCGCTTCACCCGTCAATTCTTTCCCGTCATCAGCACTTCCTGTCTTCACATATATCACTCAGCTCTACTTTTCACTCCGAAGGAAACATCAGTCTACAAGAGATATCGACAAGAAGTTGTGCTTCCGATGAAAGTATACAATGCATCTGGGAAGATCTGGGATTGGTGTATACGGACGATGGATGGACATTCTGACCGTGTTTGTTCGGTCGCGTTTTCACCGGATGACACCCGTGTCGTGTCTGGGTCTGAGGACAACACTGTCCGATTGTGGGATGCGGTCAGTGGTTCACACCTCGACACGCTGGAGGGACATTCCTCCACTGTTACTTCGGTCGCGTTCTCACCGGATGGCACCCGTGTCGTGTCTGGGTCTCGGGACAACACTGTCCGATTGTGGGATGCGGTCAGTGGTTCACACCTCAACACGCTCAAAGGACATTCCTCCACTGTTACTTCGGTCGCGTTCTCACCGGATGGCACCCGTGTCGTGTCTGGGTCTTGGGACAACACTGTCCGATTGTGGGATGCGGTCAGTGGTTCACACCTCAACATGCTCAAGGGACATTCCTTGTATGTTACTTCGGTCGCGTTCTCACCGGATGGCACCCGTGTCATGTCTGGGTCTCGGGACAACACTGTCCGATTGTGGGATGCAGTCAGTGGTGTGCATCTCGACAGCACTGAAGGGTATATCTCTGCCACTTCAGTTGCAACTTCATCCCAGTCCTTGTTATCGCGGTCCCCTGCTGTTGCTTCGTCAAATGCCACTCGACTCACTTCTGGTCACATCATTGACGACGGCTGGGTTTGCTCCTTGCCTCGGCAACGACGACTTTGTTGGATTCCCGTTTCGTGCAGGCCGATAAATAGTGATCGTGTAACGTGGAACGGCAATCGTGTTGCTCTGGGCACCCGTGATGGGCGGGTTGTTATACTTGATCTCGCTGGCATGGACTCGTATTTTAACGTGTAGAGATACAGGAATCAGTTAGTTTGCATGTACGTTGTCGCTACATCGATGAAACTGTGTCATTTTCGTTGAACTCTCCACGCAAAAAAAAACAAGACATTCAGTGATCCCAACACCTGTCCAGACCTCAAAGCCATCTGTACAGCACACTTCCACCCCGACTGTGATGAATGGTTGACTCTGACTTTGAATGAGCCACTCACTCACTGCTCCGCAGATCATCATCCGCGCCACGCATACCAAAGAATTCCGAGGAAGGCCGCCGCATCCGCAAACTCACCACGCTCGTTTAAAACAAGTTCCCCGAAAACTCCCTCCAGCTCTACGCCAAGAAAGGCCAGTACCGCGCTCTCCGCTGTCGCCCGGTGCGAGAGCTTGCGCAACCTCCTCGACGGCCAGTACGGGTGTGCGATCTAGTGCGTTTGGCCGGTTGAAGGTGAGTATGCACAGTTGCAGGCATCGGTGTGATTACCTGAGGGATGTGAGGGACCGAGACCCGCTCAAAGTAAGGGTTCCTATCGATGACGTGCACTGTTTTCGAGCATCTACATGGACATCTCGGGCGTTTGCGCGTCTGTCGAGTCGTTTATCAGGAAGAAACTGAGCAGACTCGATGGCAGATCTGGCACTGGCATTCGCCCACCAACAAAATGTAAAATATCCCGGCTGATGCGATCCCCGAGTGCGAGAAGAATCTCAGGAGCGCCCAAAGTATCCCACGATACAAACAGTAAGATGAATTTCTGAGGACCCCGAGAAAATGAGAGCAGTTAATACACGTGATTTACATGAGTCTTGCACTTCAATGAATGCCCCGAATCGTCGTCGGCCGTATGTCGTTCGGAGTGCACTGTCCATCCCGCCCTCCGCCCTGTCCGCCGCCCCGCCCTCCGCCTTGCTCTCCGGCCCGTCCCTTCTCTCCGCTGACATAGTCCATATGGGCCAAGTATGCCTCATGCTGTCTCATTTCCGACCTCGCCATTTCTGCAAGTTTTACCTGTCAAACAAGGTCGACTGGTTCTCCCTCTCTATGTTCAATGGCGGTATTGTTATTGTGCAACCATTCAGTTCAGGTAAGTTATTGCAACCTCATCACCATCTTTTTTTCATGTTTCTGCTGTCAGACAACTCGGAAGTCCAATGCAACTTCTCCTACTCAATCTGCGACAATGTTGCTGTTGTCCAACCATTCAGTTTATTTAGTTCTTTCTTGATAATGGTCAGTCCTGAGTCCAATGCTTCCTACCAAGCAGGAAGACCACTAATTTCTGTTGTCAACTTAGATGTCTGACTGCTGTGTCCTTGTCTGACCATTCGCTCATCTGTTCCCTTGGATTTTATTACATATATCTTGTTGTAGTACCTGACATATAAAAGTGCATATCCCAGCACTTGATCTTCCCTGCCAAGCACGACAAGCCAACCCCATCATGCCTAAGGTCACCAGGAAGCCAGAAATTTGACAACATGTGATCACCGTGACAGCCCACTGACAATGTCCACATTTCCGTAGTAAGTTTTGTCGATTATCATTTCCCCACTTACTTATCATAATTTGTAGCCCCATTGATGGCAACAGCAAGCTGGTAGAGCCGGCGGTAATCGACAAGTGGCTTCGTGCACATTCATGCCCCTTCCTGCAGTGTATGTGTGGCAAAGATTGCCGTTTTATTGCAGTTCGGACTGGTAAACATGCTGGTAAACATGCATTTGCTTGCAGCCTAGGGTTTACATGTAGCTTTTGGAGTAAGTTTATTAGGTTCTATAGCAATCTTGAATGACAGCCGCTCACATCCATTTTAATTGTTGTCGAAGATATCTTGCATTCAAAGGAATATGGTATAATCTTTCACGACTACACTTGTGAGTACTCACTAGCTTATTTGTTTGTATCACTCAAATATGCCCTTAGTGCAAGGAGAATCTCGCAGCGATCCAAGTATGCTCTCCAAGTCGGAGCTAGGAGAGTCCCACATTAATCCTGCCCTGATTCTCACACTTTGTCCACCTCCCTTACCCAGGCCCTCGCACTCACTCTCAAAGAGCAAAAAATCAGAGAACTCAAAAGCCAACAGCAAGTCGGAGGCTAAAGGCAAGCAATGTGAACTTGAACCTCTTAAGCACAACTGATATATCTAGCAGCATTAGATTTCAGCAATTTCTCGTTGCCCTCGCCACCACTACCGGCAGAAAGCTTTGACAAAATCTTTCTTCTCCCTGCAGATGAGGCACAATCATATATTGTTCCGAACCTATTCAATACATCGTTTGGTAAGCCCAAGACTCTTGGAGTCAGTGAGGATCAGTCCAATATAACAGATAAAGGTACATCAACTCATACAATAACACTATCTTGAATTTTATTCTATTATATCGCAGGCTCGGTTGAGGCCGCATTCCCCAGTCCAGCGTCATCAGTAAAATCTCACTTGACCACAGGTTTCGGGGCCTGGTTCTCATCCCAATCCAGTTCTGGTTTTGGTCCATTTCTCGGAGCTTGTAAGTCCAATTTCACGTGAATTCACAATCACTCATGTTCTCCAGGATACCAGCCAGCTTCTCCAAAGTCGACACTAAGTGCTGCTTGTCAAAGGGCACTCGACACCATTGATGCCCTTCCCGAGGACCATAGTCTTATGCTTTGTGATGTGCTGGCACCAACAGGGATATCTGTCGATGATTTTTGGAAGTTTTGGAGCCTCTGCCATGGATGTAATTTCATTGTTGTGAGTAGTGCAATGGAGGACCATGTTGGTGATCTTACCACTGAGGAGTAGAATTACAGGGTCATTAGATTTGCCATGAATACGATTGCCCGTTCATTGTTTCATATGGCCCCTGTGCACACTGGCACCCTCGCCGCTCATCAAACATCAAAGACAGCACATTGATACTTCAAAGACGGTGTAAAGCTTAAGCTATGTAAGAAATCAGCATGACTTTACTATAAATTATGCCTTTTCATACTTGTGAAGTCCATGCCCTCCATGCCACCCATGCCCCACTCACAGGTCACTCCCTCAAGATCTCCAAACTATGCATGCATCCCCTCAACATTGTTGCCATCAGATACTCCCCCAAGATCTCAAAGGAATGCCGATACTCCCTCAACTGTTGGCTATAAAATATTCTAGGGGCCTTTGCTTATGACCCCTCATTGTAGGTTAGAGGACCTAGGACCTGGTGGGGAGCCATGGCAGATGACCCCAAATGGCTTTCTTTCTATGGAGATTGCCATCAGAGATGAGATACAGACTTCAGGGGAGCGGCAAACTGATAGAAACGCAAACAAGGCACTTACCAACCGTAAACTTGTGGGAGCACGAGCACAGGCTTGGTCAAGGTATGCTGTTGATGGCAATCATCAGTGGGTATCAGTCATAAGCTGTCACTCAATGTATATGACACCAGTGGGCGCAAGGGCTGCAGCTGCAACATCTACATTAGAAGACATATTTGACACCATATGTGAACAGTTTTTGGCTACAAGTATTGATTCTCACCATATGATTGCAGTTGCATGCTCTAGATAGAATATCAGATGCAAATATCTTCCGTGTAGCATCCTTTGAGGAGTGTCAACCCAATCATAACGACTCGGACCCCACCCCAACGGTTCATCAGTTCATGAGCCGAAGCATTATGAGGCGTGAAAATAGCTACAAAGGCATCGACACCCTTGCAAAATTGTTCACCGACTACATAGCCTAGCCAGCAGCCAATTGCACCACCGACCTTTTGCAGGGAAGGCCTTGGCATCAATTGAAGATGAGGAAGAGTTAGAGGCTATAAGAAACAGGTTTGAGTGTGTTTTGTCAACACAAGTGTCGTGATCAGCAACAGGGGATGTCCATCAGCCAACAGGGCGAGCCAGAACTCACCTGTTGAGGGATGTCTTCACAGACACATCTTCGTCAAGTTCGTCACAAGGTGTTGGGCCTCAGACAGTTGCTGTGGCATTGGATTTTGGCAAGGTGGTTGAAGAAGTGTTCACAAATTTAGAAGTACCAGAAACAACTGTGCTGAAGATGAAGATTGTTTCCCTTACTGCCAACAAGGGTTGTTGGGCCGGGATGTTTCAGGAACTTGGTGTATCAAAGGAGACATCAGGTCTGGTTTCAATTGTCTTGAAGAGGGCCCATTTGTTTGGGAAGGAGAAGGATTGACATAGTTTACTATGAAGCAGTGTGACTCAGATGCAGCAAAGACATACTTTTCATTGGAACATTGTAAATACTTCAAGTTGTAATTTCATCTCACTCCATGTGAATTCCAGCGTTTCTGCTTCGGTTCTGGTGATGGGGGTAGAAGTGGTAATGTGTGTTTAGTCCCTTGCATAGTCTGGTGGCTTGACACTGGTGCCTCAATGGCTTTGACAGCATGCGGCATGGCTGAAAGTGCTTGATTCAAGCTATGACTGATTGTTGTCAACACGTTCTGGAATTCAGTGATGTTGTTTGTCCTAGAAAGCTGACATTCTGAAATGAGAACAGATAAACCATGCAGACAGGGCAGTAAGCTGGCCACAGCATGCTCTGCTTGTTCTTGAACTTGAATAGATACTGCATCAAGGTCCGAAAATGTCTAAGAAACATCAGACAAATTGTATGCCATGTATGAATATCACAACACACCGGTATAGCCATGCTATCTTCTTCTTCAGCTGAGCTTGTGTGATTGTCTTCATCACTTTGCTCGTCCATTGGGTCCACAGGCAAACCCTCTTTCTCAGAAACATGCTGGAGAGCAACATTATTTTTGCTACTACTTTTTTTTTCTTTGTCCCTGGTTCGCTTTTTGGGAGGTTTAAGGTTAGGATTAGGGCAGTCCACCATTGATTTTGCACTTGCACAAAAGTAGCAGTGACTAAGTGATTCGCACCATAGTTGAGTGTTTCGATGGGGAAAGGGTAAGGCTTGTGTATATTATTGGTGATAGTGATGTGGTGTGAGTTGACGTCAGGGATATCATGGAGCACCGTATCACATAACAACTGATCTACAAGAGAGGAGTGAGTGAGATTGATAGATTAACAAGAAGCATGTATATGTATACCAATAGTGGGAATCCGCCCCATGCGCACCCAATGCTCATGAGCAGCCTGGGATGACAGTCAGTGAGTGATACAGCACCCTTGGTTTTATGATGATTCAACTGTCTTTGATGAGTTTTTTAATATGAGTGCATGAGTTTGCATTGCTGACTGGCAATGGAGCTTTGATGGTGCATCTTGATATGACAGGAGGGGCCCTGTGTAAATTACCTTAAACTCAGTTCACCAGATGCACAGTACCTGTCCGTTTAGATAGGTTGTGCTACTGGTGTATGGTACGAGTTAAAGTATAGTTATCGTAAATAAGTGTAAATAAAGAGTATATATGCTGAAACCGGTAATTAAGGTAAAATAGGGGATAAATGAAGGAATAGGGTAAAACTAATTCCTTACACCCTGTGGGCTAACAAATGTGATAAGGTGTGCATGGTAAAGAATTGATATGTGGCATAGTGAAAGACTTACTGACTAATCCTATCACATATTTATTCTTTTGAAGATTGCATAGTTGATTGTCCCTCGGGGTTTGCAATACTGAAGGGGGGAGAGATGATCTGAAATGATCGGGTTTGCATAGAGATAAAGAAGCAGATACTGAGATGGGGGTGAAGACGATACAGAGGATGCTGGGGTATGGATGTAAGAGGTAGATGAGGGACAAGATGATATTGGGTAGAGTGTGATATGGCTTGCAGCACACTCAAGTGCACGTTGCAGGAGGGGCTCTGTGGGCTAACAAATGTGATAAGGTGTGCATGGTAAAGGACTAGAACTTGCTGCCAAACACGTGTGACACACCACTCTCCAGGTCTGAGTCAGTCCTTCCACTTTGTATTTTCAATGCTCAGAAAAAACCAATATAAACCATGCCATGAGAGCTAACAATATCAGTAATTCCATACCCTGATTCTCTGCTCTTGCAGCACCAGATGACAGCATACAGGAACCTCTCCAGCAGTACTACGAACTTGGTTTGTCGGATGTAAAGGTTGCTGAACTAATCAGGGAACACTATGACACTAATGAGTATGGGCTGAGTGTTAGGGCGACACTATAAGGTGTCCCTACAAATGATAAGAGTGGTGAAGTTTTTATAAGAGATAGTTCGTAAGAACCAAGGATGATGTATAAGGTGAGAGGAGAGAGTGGTAGTGAGTTCTGAAGACTGAAGGGTATGCGCTTTAGCGGTAATCCCAAGAGATTTGAGCTGGGGTTTCCAGTCAAACTCTGGTGCTTTTATAAGATGTATGACTAATACAAAGAATTGTATGGAATGTCATGGAAGGGGGATGTGTAAGCCCTGGTCTGTGCATTCCATTGGGATGATGTAACTATGTATGAGTAAACTGTCGGAACGATGAGTAAGCCGTTGGGATGACATATGAAGCAATGAGTAAGCATCGGATGATAGTAAGCATGTATGAGTAATCTGGATGCGTATAGTGGAGAAATATAGAGAAAAGGTAAAGGAAAAGGTAAAGAAATTGACATATCATGACACTGAGGTATGTTTGGTTTGACCTTGGACATTGTTGAACTCTCATGACTGGCTGGGCTTCATTATTATAGTGTCATTACAATTCAAAGACTACGAAAGGGATGGGGCATACTCTCGACCCGTCAACAAAATCATACCCCAGAATCCATTTACAGCACAGTCTACAAAATCTGAAAACAATTTTCTTTTCGTGGGGTTGAGGGTATTTGCAAATCCCTTCAGATGGAGCATGATATGCGTGCATCCCAGTAAGTGAGATTTGCAGCTATGTAGCATACTTTCTCAAAGAGATTTAGCCAAACAATCAGTCAGCTACTCAAATCGGTAGAATCTGATGAGATGAAACAACACCATCATTGTGGTTTTCGCAGGCGACGTTTTTGGACAGCAGGCATCAATGATGTCTGGCCTCAAGATCAACATGACAAGTGGGGATGATTCGGCCTGTGGTTGCATGCTGGACTCAAGGCGTTCTCAGGAGAAATACATTGGCTCAAAGTCTGGTGGACAAACAAGAATCCAAGGCTTGTCGCAAAGTACTATTTGGACACTTGCCGGCGAATCAGAGGTGCGTGATTCTCTGCAGTCAGCATTGGGGAAGCTTTCATATGACTTGGTAGGGGTTTCAATCATTATGCAAAGCAACCCAGTGTCACACAATTGTTTAATTGTGTCTAGATGTGCTGGTTCGTTTATCTTCGATCGGGCAGTCTCTAGTTGTTCATTTGAAGGAAATGTAACCAATACAAGTCTCCAAGTGGTGTGCTGATAATGATACTGGAATGTCGTATGAATGAGTGTGTTCACTGTGGAACTTGAACTGATTCACTAAATGATTGTGTTCACCGTGGAACCTAGAATGGGTTATTGAATGAGTATGTTCTCTGTGGAACTTGGACTGATTATCTAAATAAGTGTGTTCGCCATGGAACCTGGAATGAATTATTGAACAAGTGTGTTCTCTGTGGAACCTGAAATGAGTTATTGAATAAGTGAGTTCTCCGTGGAACCTGAATGAATAAATGTCAATACTTAATGATATGAAGTATTTGTTACTTCAGAGAATGAGCAGCTGAGGTCTATCCTTCATGGATTAGACTTTGAGAATGATACTACAACAGTGTAGTTAATGATAATAATGAGCAACTGAGGTCTTATCCTTTGTGGATTAGACAATAAATGAATGATACTACAACGTGTAGTCAATGATAATACTAAGCAACTGGTCTATCCTTCGTGGATTAGACAATGAATGATACTACAACGTGTAGTCAATAATAATGAATAACTGATGATGTGTATCACAACTGAGTTTCACAAATACTCTTGAGTTTCACTGTCTCAAGCAGAT
>QLPF01008677.1:24024-40536 GCA_003314045.1 Hygrophorus pudorinus | reverse complement strand
AGATCAAGAGTGTGAAGACGGGTCCTAGAGAAGATCAAGCGTGGGTCGATACGGCGTGGTATAGGGAGTTGGCCAAGTTTTGGGTGGGGATCTGGAAGGTCGTGAAGGGGTTCGGGCGATTACTCTGGCGCGCTGTTACGGGACGAACGCGGTATGCTCCACGTTCACGTCAGAATTCCGGAGGTGCTTTAGATATCGGTAGGGGGAGTGGTGCAGAAGGTGGTGGTGAACGCGAGGGATCTGACGTTTACGAGCGGTTCCTCAGAGGGGAGAACGTCAGTGACGACGAGGAAGAGGACTATGACCCTCATCTCGTGTCCCAAGCAGCTAGCCGGACACCGTCTACGTTTTCTGAGGTGACGAGTGATGACGAGGTCACAGGGGAAGCCGCCACCGAGACCGCTGCACTCTACGCCGATCTGTCCTCAGCAGCGTCGACATCTACTTCCGCCCCAGTGCTTCTGGCTCATATGACAGATGCATCCTCGACGCCGCTTACCCGACGTCGGTACCGGTATCTCGTTGATGGTAGCGACTCGCCCGAGAGCGCTGAATGGGCGACAATTGGCGCCCAACCTGTTGCCGGTATGTTTTTATAATATCAGCCTTGTATGCTACCTCATTCATTTCAGGGACAGATGGCGATGGAGGAGCGGCGGAGAGCCGGCGGAATTGTGTGATTTGTACTGTAGAGGCCAGGCAAGTCATATGCTGGCCATGTCGGTGAGTGCTGTCTATCCTACTGGTATACACGAAGCGCGTCCAATACTGTGTATGTGGTAGATGTCTTGCTATGTGTGATGATTGTCGCGAGAATCTGGCCTCGCGGTCGTCGGCGTCGAAGCATAGGTGTCCGTGTTGTCGTCGAATGTACGTCTATCTCGTTTTCCATTGTTTGAAGTCGTGCTCATGGATGACCACGACAGTGTGGAGGGGTATTCGAGAATCTTCATTCCTTAGACACTGGTCGACTACTTTGTTGCATAATAAATGTATAGATTGTAGATAGCACAATGGATGATTTGTATGTAGGCTGTGAACGACACTGATATTGTGGGACATCCACTATCGGTGACGCGGTCCGGGCAGCATTATATTATGCTCAAGGTGTCCCCCTTAATGCCAGGCTAGTCCGTCTACGTCGGTACCTCGAGGTCAACTAGTGCTAAGCAACCGATGACTGGCTTTCTGTTCGATGCCATGTATGCTTATTTATTACTAATAAGTCCCCGACTCAATTCTCCAGAGTCAACCCCGCGACAGCATAAACATTTTAAGGCACCTTGGACCTAGCGTGACTCATCGTCGGCCACTTTTTAAATTTACTGACTCAATGGGAAGTTGTCCGCCGCATCGCTAAGTTAGGCGCTGATACCGTGAAAAGCGCAGGCCTGAAAAGATTTCCGATCTGAATGGAACTACGGTGACCATTGTACTGCCAAGCGCCGCTTACCACTGCCAAATTCTTTAATCTTTTCGCAAAACGACACCACCGATGCACATGATAGTTCTTAGTGTACTTATCACGAGTGTTCCCCGGTCATTGCCATCTGACCGGCCGGGGGTAAAGCGTCATGATACGGCCAGCGTATACTTGGCCCGTACACGTAGGCTCATACGATTCTGAGAGTCCGGGTCGGCGGAGCGCCCGCTGCGAAAAAAAAAAAGCCGGCTCCGGCTGGATTTCTTGTTGCCAGTTTCAAGTTCGAGTCGCAGGGCATGCGACTCACACGCAGTCACTGCGGCGGCGCCCCCTCCTAGATCGACGGATGATCCGCAGTTGATAACTTGGTTCGATTCTTTTTTTTTTTCTTTTTCCTTGTTCCTTTTTGCTTTGCACGGTTTTTTACGCAGGCTTCCGGAGCCGGTTGAGCTGCCCGTGCACATGGAGGGAGCAATCTAATCAATCAAATCAGCTAGTGCTAATGTCAATGGCGGCATTGTAACTGAATGGCAATACTGCGATTCGAATTCTGATCCTATGTGCCATATATACTATCAGGGCATCGGTCGAACGAACTTCAAAGTTCAATTAACGCGGTTCACCTAGCGCAAAAGCGCCACTATGACAATGGCAATTATCAGCCACATTCGAACAAAAGCCTTGAAAAATAACACAACCAAATAACCTGCGGGCCCCCGCCACTCTAACCTCGAGACCCTACACACCTCGATCGAAAAAAAAATACATCCACAAAATCATCGAGAGCGCCGATGGCGCACCAACAGCAGCTACACCAGCACCAGCACCAGCAGTACACTGTCTACTCCGGACCGTCGACATCGCATGCGAGTACGAGCGCGGGGATTGCCCCGCAGGACACGCAGCAGCAACAGCAGCAGATGCAGTTGCAAGGGAGTGGGCCTGGGGGTGTTGGGCCGGGAGGATCGGCACCGTTGGTGGCTACTGGGGATTGGACGAAAGATTTGGTGCATTTGGCGAAGACCGCTGAGCTCAAGTGCGTTTTTTTTTACCTGTCGGGTTGCTTGGATGGGCTGACCCGTTTTCTCGATCGTGCTTTGACAGAAAGCACGCATTGACGCTCCAGCTGCATACCGCGCACATTCTCTCTGCGCATGCTTCGCTTGAGCAGAAGAGCAAGGCCATCCAGGATATCAGGGAGCAGAAGAACAAGTGCGTGTCTGGCTCCGTTGCGGTCCTGCTCGGAGCCGACCTCATATTTTTATCTCACGGACAGACTAGAGAGTGAGCGGAATCGATTACTCAATTGCTTGGTAGCTGTGGGTCACTTTTTTGGTCATCCTCTGTGACTGCGCTGACTCGGAGAATAGGTAAACAAGGACCGGGATAAGGTCAGCTGGAATGAGGGCTGTCTGTTCGCGTTACTGATGCGTTTCGCAGGCTGATCTCATGGAGGTGTCGATTGACAGAGAGTGCGTCAGATTCTACTGCATGTAGCTATTGATCCTGTCATCTTATACCGCACGCCACCCTTAGATGCGCGGACCTTCGTCAGAAAATCAACGCACTCACGGAAGGGGACTATGCCGTGGCTAAACGGGATGTGGATATCCTCAGGGTGGAACTCGGGCAGCAGCCGCTGCCGAGTTTGCAAAGCACTCTGGATGACAAGTCTGCTCAGTTGCGTATTTTCACTTGATTTACGATTTCTTCTGTTCTGTGGTCTGTGGCACCGCAAGCTCAGAATTGGTTTCGATCAACTTCGACTATGCTACGCTCGGTGCCGCTGATCACGGTTCGTTGAGCGTTTGGTTTTACATGGAGCGAATTGGGGCAAAGAAGCCGTGGCCGAGACCGAGAGTCTTCACAGCATCCTTTCATTCATCAAGGCCTTCTCCCGACATCTTCTATTTGAAGGAGGGCCAAGATTATGCTTTCATTACTTTTCTTCTAGACCTTGGGCCTGATGATGAGGATGATCCTCTTGAGATGGAGGCTCGATGCTTACAGAGCTGGCCTGATATCTACAGATACCTTAATGAACGCCGACTGAATGGGACGGGGGACAGCACGAATTCGAACACGGGGAATAATATGAAGCGTGTTGCTGGGGATGTTCAACTGGAAGGGCAAGCAGGGACTGTAAAGCGACCCCGGGGGCGACCGAAGGGAAGCAAGAATAGGACGAAGGGAGGGAGTGGTGGTGGTAGTTCATGAATATGTGATTGTACGGATACAAGGATAAGTCAGTTGCGGCTGACAAAAGAAAGAAAGATCTTCAGATCTCGGCAGGGAAATAGCCGCGGCTGACAACTGAGCCGAATTGAGTCATCCACGGAGATTTGACCACGGTTCACTGTAATTGCGCCGACTCATTCAATTCCTCTCAAAATGAATATTTATTCCGCTATTTCCCTTTCGGCTTTCTACCTTTACCGACGTCCCTTTATATACTCCCCCTCCTCTCCTCTCATCCCCCATCTTCACAATGGTCTCGTCCCCCATCCACCATGCTAGTCTCGTCGACCCCGCTACTCACTCCCCCGCTCTCCTCGACTTGATCCACATCAAACTATCCGGTCCTGTTATCGGTCAGTACTACCACCCTCTTTCATATCTACTCAACTCACAATCTCCCAATCAGAATACGTCGTAGATTGCGTCGTAGATACAGTCAACTGTGCAATGGGTCGTCCCTCTTCTGGGCCCTCTAAACGACCGCAGTCCTTCACAACTTTCGTGAACAACATCATCACACGGGCAGAAATCTCTACCCCCGTCGTTCTCGCTTCTCTCGTATACATCGACAGAGCAAAGCCTCATCTCCACATAGCCCTCGAAGAATGGGCGCTTGAACGTGTTTTCTTAGGCGCTATCATGACTGCCTCAAAGGTACGCTTTCCCGCAGCCCTCTCACACTACACGCGGATTCTGACCTCCCTGTCCTAGTATCTCAACGATTCTACACTGAAAAATGTTCACTGGGCACTCTGCACAGGCGTTTTCGGCAAACGGGATGTCGGACGCATCGAGCGCGAGTTCCTCGATGTTCTCGACTTCGAACTTCGCATAGCCGAAGACGACATCCTGAGCCATCACAATTACCTATCAGCAATAGCCAACTTCACACAGTCGGCAGACATGTCGCATCCCCGCTCGCAACCTCACCATCGCCACCACCAGCGTCACAGCGTGCACAGCGTTCCAGAACTAGAGCCGTCCTCGCCCCAATCCTCCTTGGGTTCTCTCTCTCCGCGGACACCATCCTCCCCCCAACCATTTGTTCCGTCCCGCAAATCATCCTTCCCGCTCGCGACCAAAGTCCCACCCCCAGCATCGAAGCCCAAGAAATCACTGCACGTGTCGACGCTCGACCTCCTGCGGTCATTTCCGCTGCCCGTACCACATCCTTCACACCGCAAAGTGAATACACACGCTCGTCCTCATTCTGGGGCACAGGGCGCTGTGCATCCTTCGTGTCCGGTGATGCCCCGACCGCAGCTGTACCCTTGACTGGCTTTTGCGGTACACTATTTATTTGTATATTGTTTTCGTGCTCATACTCACCTGCTCACTATTCGTGCTGCGCCACATTTCTACCGCATACACGCTACAGTACCATATTCGATTCCGGGTTCTAAACATACGTACATGTACAGCCATCTATCATCAGTCGGTATTGCATCAGTTAGCCGTCTTAGTTTACAAGAAAGATGATCTAGTAGTTGAAAATATTAAATCGGTTTCACACCGCACTTGCTGCTCGGAGGAATGAGTCCGAGTCACGAGTGCTCATTAAGCACTCGCCAGGTTCTGACAAAGTCCACTCGGCACTGGCAGGCTGACGCCGCTGTGACCGCCAAACATGGGAGCCATCTGCCACTCCAGGCTGCATAACGAGGCATGTGCGCAAGGACGGGCGTACGTGTGCTACAGAGGCCACGTACGACGCCGTCGGATGGCCACGACTCGGCATATGTCCGAGACGGTCGGGATCGGTCACGGTGCCGCATGCCTCACTTTCACAGACGCTCACTTACTCAGTGTCCGCTGACTCACAGGACCACTCAGCCATTCGGACTCGCCTTACCTCCAGCACATTACGTGAGCGGAGAACAATGTGCCTGCCCATTCCTGCATTCAGGCTGATATATTATTATTGTGTGGGATGCCAGCCTAATAACGAATCATCATCACGACAACAGCACGATCGTTGTTTTTTCCGGGTCGCGTCGAGATACGATTTCGGATGAGCTTGCGGAGCCTGCCGGCATCAGAGATTTCGCTGACCGGTTGTTAATTGAGGCCGTTCTCACGGCCACCGATCTCTCGAGGGGTTACCGGTTACTGGAAAAGGCAGTCGGTGCATAGTTGTTCAAGGACTGCCCAGTGGTTGGTGGACCGAACATCATGATATGGCGAAGAGTATACTGACAAACCGTCCTCCTTGATCTCGCAGGGGCTGAGCAAGGCGGCCGCGTATATTGACAACCATCACTGAAGGATGTAGTATGCGCAGCTCACTGCCTTGTACGATCGGAAATATCCGTCGTGAGCATATCACAGGCAAATGAGCGAAGCACTCACCAGCAGTGCATGTCGGCCGAATATTATAATCCGATTTTGCGGCTGCTTTCCCCACCAATGATCGGAGGATGTTGGCGTCATGGTTTCTCATCGACCTCGGCACCCGTAATGTTCACGCCAAGTGAGGAAGACCTCCGAGTCCGGGTCCGGTCAATAATCACTGACAGCGCACTCCGGTCACCGGTGATATACCTCCGAGGCACGGCGCAGTGCTGCGATGCCTACCAAAAAAACAACAGTCAGACAGCCGGCCCGTTCAAAGGTGCTATACCTGCGCAAATACATCCTTTGGAGATGCGTGTGGATGTGGTACCAACTTCAAGTCTTCGCAACTGAGACGATCTTGCAGGCGACTGCCAAATGGGTCATCGTGGAACTGGGAAAACACCGGATAGCCATGGATATTAATGGCATCACTCCGCGAGCGTAATGCGCGACTTCCTACACAGCCTTGGAAGAAACGACGTTACGTTGTACGAAGCAATTGTGCTTCGACGATATGATGATTGGGACAAACGTAGCCTAGGCTGCGACGAAGCGCGAAGGGCCGCGAGCGCATTTTTGTCCAACGTGTGTAGCCGCATCGTCCTTGCCAGTGTTGACCCAGCCTGGGCCAGCCAGCCCCCGTGAAATTTGGAACGATATTATCCCTCATCTGTTTTATTAATAATTTAGTCATATGACGTAGCCACTGATCGAGCTCGCGGGAGGGCCTGCGGGCTTACTGTCGCTGGCGGGAGGCGGTGGACGGCTATATTCAATCACAACTTCAGGCCTGGGGGAAACATTGCTTTTTTGGAACCGATTTCCACCAGAATCGCTGGGTGGACTCCGGAGAAGAAACAGGCGTCGCGAGGAGTAATAGTACTAATATGTCACCAGATTCCCTGGTAAATCAGTGGGTCTTCAAGTTGAGTTGACTGCGGCCGCTTCCCTACATTGGTGCGGAGGATCAACTTGTAGTCATTACCATGCATGGGCGAACTTCACGGTCCTGCAACTCCCGTTTCCTGAAACTTCCACCTTCGAAATTTGACCCTGGATTGCTGACTATAGTTATCGATGGACAGGGCCCATGATGGTGCAGGTTTTGACGGTATGAGCTACGTTGTGGGAACTCTGGTGAGCAACACTCACGAGCTCAAGTAAGGACTGAAGAAAACTCGCAGGTCTTTCTGTTCCTCATATTCAACGTGGCTCACCTTGTATGGTTCTCGCTGTAATTGAACCTAAATGCGGGTGCCTGTGGAAACGGTCGAAGCAGGCAGGAATTGGGCGTACAGCGGCGCTGTATCAAGGCGGCCGCCCGCGCACTTCAGTCTCTTCGGAGGTACATAGGCGACGAGCGATCGATGTCGGCACTGATTCGGATGGTCGTGATGTAGTACAAGAAACAAGAGCTAGGTTCGGCGTGGTTCGTGCGGTGTGGTCTGACAATACACTGATAGTTTAAAGTGTTCTAAATGCTGTGACAAGGCAACGCGAAGGTTCAGCTGGCAGACCAACAGGGCGATATCTATCCGGTTGAATGGTTCTGTGCCATCGCTCAGGTGTTGCTGATCCGACTATACCGGGAATTCCTCGAATCCACCCTCAGGACTTTGGTTGAGACTCTACTTGACGACAACCTCTTGCAATCTTAGTGGGATCCGGAACTCGATCACATGGATCGAAATTATGACCCTCCCGCAGTAACGCAGTGCAAAATTAATTCAAATCGTTCTGTTTCTGAACCATGGCCGCCATCTGTCGCTGGTGTGCGTTGGCCGCGCTGAGGTATGTGTCTGTGAAACCCCGGGTTGTTAGTTCCTCTGGCATTGCGCTGTCATTTAAAGCTCACTCCAGAACAAGCTGACAACGCTAACGACCACGAAACGCAGGTGGTGTGGAACGAGCGCAAAATTGATGATTTGCGTTGGGAGGAACACGCCCCTATCATCAGAACGACATGATCAGTCCTTAGTCGGATCGTCGTGGAGAACGTGCACTTGCCAGTTACGAAGTAACGTTGGCACGTAGGCCTGGGTCGTTCTGGTCAATACTTTGCGCATGGTGACGTGGAGGACATACTGCGCTGATACGGTTCCGTGCATCGGAAATGCTCTTGCCCTCAAGGAGAGTCATCGACCCAAAGAAGAAACCAACTGCAGCTGAGGACACGGGACGTGAAAGTGGTGAGTGACTTGGACGTGGTGCACAAACGAACCAGGCGTTAGGACGGCTTGATCGAGCCAGACCTGTAAGGATCGATCAGCACGAGTCGTATACAGCTGGACAGGGAACCCACTCTGTATACGAGAGCCTTCATCGGAGAAGGAAACTTTATTTGGTTTAGTAGTTGGTACCACTTTGTCATGGCAGGCCCGAAGAGAACGCCTAGTAATCCCGTCGATGTAGGCCTAAGGAATGTACAGGGGCCCCTTACCTCCGTAGAAAGCCAGTCTAGCCGTCCGCGCAAGCTAGCCAAAAGGGTAGGACAGCAGCAGCAGATAAGCAACACGGACGATTTTCCTACGGATAAGGAAACGACAATGGCCGGAGCCAAGCTTGAGCACAATACCCACATCGTGTTCCTTTCCGTTCTTCTCTATTGCCTGTTGGGCGATGATATCTCCCGTGGCGAACAGCACGGCTGCGGTGGCACACTGCGCAAGCATAGGTCGGCGTATGAGTATTGCGCTGGGCGACCAAGTTCGGGGCATTGGCTATGTGTTGACAACAAGTGGACTAGACGTACTTGTAAGCACGCAGAATGTAGGCCATCGTTAGCCCAAGACTCAGTACTCAGTAAGGATCACGTGAAATATATTTTCTGCAATGGGCCATGTCCCTTCTGCTACGGGTGTCACACATTTCCAACTTCAAAATGAACCGAGGGCTCACCCATCGCTCGACGACAAGTGCACGGACGTTTATCCAGGTATGACCCGTGCACGAAATATGGACTAGGTTATTGAACATTACTAGATGACGCCGATGACGGTGATTCAGGTATGTTCCATGCACGAAAGATGGACGAGGTTGCTGAAACATCACCAGATGCTGCTGATGACGGTGATTCAGGTATGTTCCATGCACGAAAGGTGGACTACGTTGCTGAAATATCGACAGATGCTGCTGATGATGGTGATTCAGGTATGTTCCATGCACGAAAGATGGACTAGGTTGCTGAAACATCACCAGATGCCGCTGATGACGGTGATTCAGGTATGTTCCATGCACGAAAGATGGACTAGGTTGCTGAAACATCACTAGATGCCGCTGATGACGGTGATCCAGGTATGTTCCATGCACGAAAGATGGACCAGGTTGCTGAAATATCACCAGATGCGGTGCAGGCGATACTTAAGGCTCTGAAGGAAGCTCAATTGGAGGCGAAGTTGGCAGCGAGTGATGGTGCCCTCAAACTTCAGGCCGAGGAAATGGAGTTGGTAACGAGTGGTTCTCTGGAACCTGAGGTGGAGGAGCTGGCAATAAGTAGTGCTTCGGAACCCTAAATGACGGGAGATCGGAGGAAGCAGCGAGTAAATATACTCATGGACGCGACGCTGCAGTGATAGATAACAATGCAGGCTGTTCTTGACTCCCGTCTTGATATCCACACCACATTTCTAGCTAATCCACTCAACCCGCAGGATCCCGTCACAGTCAACACTCTCAAAATTCGAGTTCTTTTGGACACGGGTCGAAACCAACTGGCTGTCAGCATCTGCCCAGAAAGATTGGAGTGATTGAAGGGCCCGTTCCAACCGTTGGGACGAAATATACAACTTAGCCTCAGCGCAGGTGCATTGGAGGAGCAGGCAAGGATATGATTACAATCTATCAGCTTGGAACCGGCAATGTCTACCACGGAGGTTCCAAGTAGGGAAGGGGACTCAGGTAAATTCTGTGAACATGAGGTCGACGTGTAGCACCGAATGACATGATTTACAAAAGTTTTTAAAATAACAAAATTAAGCAGATGGTGGATATACAGTGACCTGATCAAATAAAGTTAAGGGTTCTGTGCCATGCGTAAATAACATATGTCGACCAACTAACCCACGGAAAATAAATGCCAAACCCACTCGACTTAGATTTTCGTCGACGCGGCTCTCTTCGCCGCAACCGCCTTCGAATCCGGTTTCTTCCCAGCCGCGGCTATACCGCCACCGTGGCCATTCACTCGCCCACCCGCACCAGCGCTGCTCGATCTATGCGCTGATAGCTGTGCCGGTGGGCCAGATAGCCTGCGCGTCTCCGAAGACCGTTGCAAGGCTGGTGTGCCCGGAGGAAGGGGGAAGACGTTCGCCGCTTGTTCTTCCTCGCCCATTGCAATTTTCCGGGCTTGCGTAAAGAAGAGCTTGGCATCGCGGTCGGCGATATTTTCAATGAAGTAAGTATTACCTGGGTGCACATATATGTAAGAAGACAGGTGACTGTAATGATGAGCAGCTTACCTCGTGGTACCATGAACATGCCACCCGTCGCTAAAATCAGACTGGTATCGTGTACCCTCAAGTTGACGGCGCCTTCTATGACATAGAATACCTTGTACCCGTAAGTTGGTTAGCCGTCGCGGACCCGTATATGAAATAAGAGCAAACGCACATAGGTGTTATCCTTCGTGCCCTTGCTTGGTTTTCGTCCCTTGGGGGGTATAATGAGCTGGCCGGCCGCTATAAAATCTCCGTCGCCGAACACTTTCTGGAAGAACCAGTCGTTATTCGCTGCAGCTCGTGGCTCTACCATTCTTGCGGTAAAGGCAATGCCTATCACGGGAGCGCCAGATTAATGGGGCTACCAAGGAAGGTAAATAGTAAGAAAACTGACGTCTCTGAACCTCCTCCCTTGAAACAAAATCTATGACGACTCCTTGTTGGGGGGTCTTGTCGTCCCAGCCATCCTCTGGATTGACCGGCAGTTCCTCTATCACCACTGTCTCGCTCTTGCTCCTTGCCTTTGTGCCCCCCCTCTTCCGCTTCTGCTTACCCAACGGAACAGGATCCTCTTTTGGTATTCGAAGTATGGCCTTGATATGTGGTACGAGAGATATGCCGGTTTCTCGTTTCCCGTATACGACTTTCTCTTGGCGCCACCATTCCAAGGGCCGGTAGCGATGACGTTGACCGCGGCGAACTCCCTCAGGAGTCTCTGAAAGCAGATATCACGCTTCTAGTAACTATTGATTATTGAAGAAGGTGCCTAACCTGAACGTTCATGTACCACCACATCACCCCTCTTCGGCCGGCCACGAGATCGTTTGCCGGGTTGCTGCTCCATCCGGACTTTCTTGGTCGGGGGTGATGCATGCTCTTCTTCGTCCTCATCTGACTGGCCAAGCTGAACATCGTCCAAACCCTGCACGATCTCCTCCTCCTCTTGCGCCTGCTCATCTTCTGGTTCCTCAGGTGACTTCGCTCGTTCCTTCCCCTTATCTTTTTTTTTTGACGCTGGAACGGGTGATTCTTCCTGCGCCTGCTCTTCATCGCCATCATCATCATCATCATCCTGGTCCATCTGTACGAAACTGGTCTGCCTCGGAGACGGCCTGTCAGGCAAGTCATCTTCCTGGGGACCATAATCTTCAAAGTCTCCGCCACCTATGCCACTGTCGTCTGGCCCGGGACCTGGGTCACCGGGATCTGGGTCAGGGTCCACAATGCTCCGCTTGTGAAGTCTGGATGGCCCCGCGGTGGCTCCATTGGATAGAGACTTACGCTTCGAGGCGGCGATGCGAGGACGGGGAGACGGGACTTCGTCGAAATCGACCGCGGAGGTGCGATTGACGAGTCTAGAGGATGATCCGACGCGATTTACACTTGGGGGAGCCACTGGCGGCCGTGAGTTCGTAAAAAAGTGCCTGGGGCTGTTTGGGTTACCTGTATTACAACGTGATCAGACTCGAGATCATAAATTGCAGGACGCAATACTCACTATCGTCCATGTCCATCGACATTTCGCCATCCCCGTCCTCCACAACAGGTGATGGTGGAACCTGTTTCCGCTTTTTCGCTCTAACCTTCGTTGGCGGCGTTTTTTTGTCCGCTTGGCTAATGATATTCTCGAATGGCTCAAAGCCATCAGACGTGCGTTCGACATGACGAACTGCGATACCGGTCTTCTTCCCAACTTCTGGGTTGTCGCCACGAAATGGAATATGGGCTTTCAGTGGCCCACGGCGACTTGCACCTATGCTGCTTTTTCGTGCAGAGGTTGGCATCGTGGTTCGGGTGGGCACGATCGTGAGAATTGTAAACGGAAGTCGCGTGACAGCGGATGACGTGACACGTCACGGTGGCAGATGTGGCGGATGCGCCATTTTCTCAAGTTTTCGAGACTTCATTCCGTAAATGTCGGTCCTGCAAAAGGAGACAGAGGTATGCGTTATTATATGGCAAAAGGGAGAAGCTGAGAACTGTGTCCAGTGGTTGTCGCAATGTCTGGAGGCGTCGACTCCTCGGTTGCTGCGAAACTCTTAGCAGACAAGGTCTCGAGAACCACCCATCGGAGGCGCTATATCTAACAGTATTATTAGGCCTACGATTTATCTGCTGTGTTCATGCGGAACTGGGACACCCGTGACGAGTCTGGAACTGACAAGGGGTGCGAGTGGGAGCGGGACTGGGAAGACGTACAGCGCGTGTGCAGGTTGCTCGACTTGCCATGCGAAATGGTGTGTTCAATGTCCCTTCTATCGACACAGCTAATGTGGTCCAGGTCGACCTCTCTCGAGAATACTGGACTCGCGTGTTTGAACCCTCTCTAAAATCATGGGAGGCAGGCGCAACTCCCAACCCAGACGTCTGGTGCAACAGGTGAGCCTCCATCCTTGTCCTACGCTCTCAAATCTGGATAATATTTAGATAGAGAAGTCAAGTTCGGCGCCTTGCTCGACCACTTACCCTCAACATCGCAAACAGCCTGGCTTGCCACAGGTACGGACATCCGCGTCTCTCACCTCACTGCTTTCAACCCATTTTCAGGCCACTATGCTTTCAAATCATACTCAACACCCTCCCTCTTACAGCCGCCCCGACCCCAACTCCTTCGCCCACTCGATCGCCACAAAGATCAGACATACTACCTCTCTTCCATCTCCGAGTCCAGCCTCGCACGGGCCCTGTTCCCGCTTGGGAATCTTCTGAAGTCCGAGGTGAGAGCAATGGCGAAGAGATGGGGGCTGCCCACGGCCTCAAGACCGGAGAGCATGGGAATCTGTTTCGTAGGCGAAAAGCGCAGGTTTAATGATTTTATATGTATGTCCCTGCATGGTATTGACTCAACAAGCCCCTCTGACTTTTCTGGTCTCAGCACAATATATCTCTCCCAAGTCAGGGCCCATAACCGACCTCAGAACGGGCCGTGTCATCGGCACACACCACGGCCTCTGGACGTATACCATTGGTCAAGGCGCAAAGATATCAGGGCTCCCTCAAAAAATGTTCGTTGCCCGTAAAGACGCCCGTACGAATGCAATATTCGTCGTCCCCAGGTATGTCTTCCCCCACTCCTCATCCATTGACACTAAAACGTGGCGCCTACAGCGATCACGAAGCTCTCTATTGCACAACACTCCACGTAAGCGACTGGGCCTGGATATGGGCTGACTCCCCACCACCCGCCCTGGACAGCCCTCACGGCTTCCGCGCACGTATAAAATTCCGATACATCATGCCCGACGCTGCTTGTTCAATCCACAGGCCAGTAAAACATCGCACGGCGCTCAATTTCATTTTGCTGAACACCACTCTGGGGGCAGATCACAAGCAGACCCAGCAAAAATGGTCATCTCTTTCGACGAGCCACAAAAAGCCGCTTCTCCAGGCCAAATAGCGACAGTCTGGGACGGAGATTGGTGTCTCGGTTGTGGACTCATCGAGGACGTATGCTGATAGGACGGCGGGTCATGACATCCCAACTTCTAAATTATATTTCCACATGCAATGACAATAAAACAGACGCCCAAAAATGATATTTACAGGCTAAAATTACCCCGAAAGCTAATACGAAAACAACGGGTATGGGTGGGAAGCTGCTGGTATGGAAAGTTCAGAACGAATAGGTGATGATACAACGTGTCTCTGACCTTGCGCCCAAGCCCAAGCCCCTCATCACATCCTCTCAGCCATCGCCTTCTTCATCGAATTCATCCGAGAACGCAGGGGCGTCGTATTCGACGGACTCAGGTGCTTAACATCGAACGTCACGTCAGTCGGAGTCGTAGCTGGACTGTCCAAGGCTGGTGATGGAGCCGAATGGGGGAACGGCAGCACGGGACGATTCACCCCGTGGGCGGGTGAGAGCGTGGGCGTGTCCTGCGGGACGGAAGGGAACGCATCAAAAATATCCTGGTCGAAAAGAGGAGATGTGGTTTCCCGTGAGACCCACGATGGCGGCCGGGGAGGGGAACCCACATCATGCACCAAGGAACTACTCCGCAAGGGTGCTAACGTGTGATAAGATCCAAGGGGCGGGGTGACAATTGGAGTCAATTGCCGAGGTGTACACTCGTCTGTCATAGAGTCACCTGCAATAAACCAATGAGTCACCAAAACCCACTAATCCTAACCGAGAACGTACCAGACGTATCGGTGGAACTAGTAGTCGACTTTGTCCGCTTCCGATTATTCCACAGCTTCTCCGCGAACGAGCTGGCCCGACTACTAACCCGCGTGAGACTCCCGGTTTTCTTGGGCGACCCCAAAGGCCAACCCTGCACACCCAAACTAGTCACGCTCCCAGCAAACACACGATGCTCAGACCCACCCCCGCCTCCGAACTCCAAACTGTGATCAGGAGGCGTAGCAACAGGCATGGAATCCTCCGACGAGATCTCCGACGACGTAGACACGCTATGACGCGGATGGCCAGGCATGGCCATATGCGAACGCGACGTGGAGCTGCTTGCCAACCTGCGAAGACTTGCGATATATCGTGGGAACGGCGACTTGGGAGGGGGAGCAGGGGTGATTTCATCAACAGATCCACGCCGAGTAGCATACTGCGCCTCCTCCGCCCTAGGGCCTGGAATGCTCGGAAGTGCACCAATAGGCGGCGGCATTGCGGGTTCACGACTCCTCTTCCTTGAATTACTACGTAACGAGGCCCGGACAGACAAACTCGTCGACGTCCGGTGAAGACTCGGCCGACCCCGCTCCGGGGATACCCCAGTCGAGGACTTGGCTCTAACGCCGAGTTTCATCCGCTCTGGGTGCCCTCCGATGGAGGCCATAGGCTCTGGAGAGCTCCTAAGATCCTCGCCAGGGATGTCCCCTTCCAAGAGCCTCCTCTCCAGCAACGCAGCCTCCTCCAACAATGTCGCCAGTTCGCCGTATCCTGGACTCATCGGCATCTCGGTTTTATTCGTTCGTCGACCACGAGCCGGTGGAGGGGTTTCAGGGGGTGCTTGGACGGGAGACGAAGACGAGGAAGGGGTCACAGCGACTCTCCTGTGGACCACTGCCGAGAAGCTCGACGGCCCGGTCTGGGAGTGCGAATACGATCGTGAATGCCCCTGTATCGACGCGGTACCATACTCGCCTTCGGGGCTTTTCGGCGGCGGCACATCCGGAGTGGCTCGAGTCGGGGTACGCTTCCCACTCGCCGCTTTGATATCACTCGTCTCGATCATGCTAATGGGCCGACTGTTCGTATGCTTGTTGATCGGCGCACGCACAAAGGGGACACGGGGCGTGTCCGAGGAGTCAGGACTGAGGAGCGGCGGGGAAGCCACGATGTAGGAGGACGAAGGGCTGAAAGGCGGGGATTCGACACCAATAGAAATTTCGGGTGACATGAACGAGGCGCTAGCGGGGGGTGTAGACGTAAAATATTCAGATATAGAATACGGAGAAAGCACGTCGTCGAGGTTCGCTGGTGGGGATTTGGGAGTGTCTTCTGTGGACGGTGGCTCATCTACCTTGACCCGCATCTCCCGCTTGTCCGCATCTGCTCCTGATCCGGGTTCGCTGGCTGGAGACGGGGGTCCATGAGCCAACTTAGGCTCATGTTCAGAAGACGGGGACGGAGAAGGAGACGTATTTTGAATTTGCGACGTGTCCTGGAACGTCTTCACTGCTGCATTGCCACTGGTAGCCGGGGAGGGTAACGGAGACGAACTTGGCGAAGGTAAGGACAACCTGTCAGGGCTCTTGGGAGAAACCTGCACAGACGAAATTCGGACAATGAGCGGGGCAGGCACCGGTTCAGCCTTCACCTCTCCAACAGCATCATCCTCCAGATACTGATAGTAATCAAACACCGACTCGGGCGACAACAAGCCCGCGGAAGTATGGGGCTCAGGTACGGGCTGGATGGGCATGGGGTCCTCTACAACAAGCAGATTCTCGTTGATAATCGTCGGAGACAACGCGCCGTCGGGATCGCCAAAAGATTCAACTGTGATCTCCAGGGCCGGAACTATAGGAGGCGGCGTCTTGTCGGCTGTAGGCAGCGTCAATGCCATAGAACTCGTAACTGGCGTCGGCTCCTCCATTGTTACAGAAACATCATCCACT
>QLPF01008677.1:0-23987 GCA_003314045.1 Hygrophorus pudorinus | reverse complement strand
GTTACATCATCCACTGGCGAGTCTTTGACGCCATGCTCAATGAGCGACAGGTCAGATGTTTCCTGGGGCGCCACCGTTGTCTGTTCAGCCACGACAGGACACTCGGGTACATCTGATGCCGGGACGACCATCTCCATCGCTGAGACAGCATCCGAATCCGCAGCGGGCACGACGTCCTCCCGTGTCGGAGCAAGGGCCTGGGGCTCCTCATCCGGGAACACGGGCGTCAACGGGACCACCATCGACGGCGGCGACGCAGACGCCTCGCGCGGATCATACCGCCCAATCGCATCCGAAGCACTAGCAGCGCGTCTCGCCGCACTCAGCGCTGCAGCAAACGAGCTCCGGCGCGGCGTCGGCGAGTACACCCTGGGGGACTCGGGGGACGGGGGCGAGGAGAGCAGGTCGTTCGAGGACGACGGCGCGAACGCGGAGAGGGTGGGCGACGATGCCGTGGGCGAGAAATCCGCGCCCGCCGGACCGTCGTAGTAGAACCCGGATGCGGAGGCGCTGCGGCTCCCCCCTGGGTTCGACGGCAAGGGTGACCCAGACCGACTCGGGGTGCCCCCGCTGGCCCGGACGACACCTGGGATCCTGTTCCCGTAGAGCTCTCCTCGCCTCTTTGCCTGCCCGTTCTCTGCGACTGGGGGTGCGCCCAAGCCAAAACTGCCGCGGGGGACGGGTATGCCGCCCTTCTGCTCGAATTTTGCAATTTTGTCGCGGAGGCCGGCACTGTGGAGGCCTGGGCTGGGGTTTAGGGTTGGGCTTCCGGTGGGCGATGGGATGGGATGGAGTTGATTCGGTGTTCCATAGCGTTGTTGGAAAACTGCGATGCGTTCCTTGAGATTTGTAGGAGGAGGAGCCTGTACCCTGTTTGCTGTCCTATGGTGCGAAAGTTGGATTGGATTGGTGATGGTGGTGCAGGTTCAAGAGTTTGACTTACATTTATATGTATTCGGAATCGAAAGTTGGCGAATGAATGGCGTGCACAGAACGGCCAGCGGCTGTATGGTCAGCAGCGAGGAAAAGAGATAGGAATTGGGTACAAAAGCGCGTTAAATGGCGTAAACTTGAAAGTTTGAAGGTGGCACACGCCGGGCTTGGTATAAATCGTACAAACAAACAATTGCAAGACTGCACCGCTGTTGGCCAATATACACATTTTACAAGTTACACCTAGTATACAACCTTTTCTCTTTTCCTTACTTACTTACATCTCACAACTGTTGCTTACCGGCAGATCCAAAGTGTCCCTTGAACCGCACGGATTCGCTCGCAGGCTTGGCCTTGAGTGGCTGAACAGTCGGTGCCCCGACAGCTTTCGCAATACGGTCAGAAAGGCCTTGGTCGACAGCAGCCCAGATAGCGACTGCAGCATGCAAATCAGTAAAGACCGAGTACAGAGGATGGATTATACGACGTACGCTGCCTGGCTTGGATTTCTGGGCGCTTAACATTTCCGAAGTGGGCTGCGACGTTCTTGACGTAGTGATCCCTGGCGGTATCGTCGAACACCTTGGTCCACAACGCACGAGGCTGCTCAAAGTCAACTGAGAATACCCAAGTCAGCAAAGCATGCCAGATCAGATCAGCTCGTCGACACTCACGCTCGTTGATCTCGCTCAAGTCCCGGTACGCCCCTCCAATGAAATTCTCATGCCTCTGCGATCTCTCCATATCCCGCACACCGCCCTCAAGCGTACCCTTCTGCCCTTTGTAAGTAAGAGGCTGAATCGTGCTCTGGTAATTCGGTCGCGGGCCCTGAGATATGAACGCCTGCGGGCCGTCACGCTGAAAGTTAGCGACGGGCGTGAGGGGCGCGTTGACGGGAAGCTGCTGGTAGTTGACGCCAAGACGGTGACGGTGGGTGTCGGGATAGGAGAAAAGGCGAGATTGGAGGACGGGATCGGCGGTAGGCTCGAAGTAAGGAATGACGTGCGACGGGGCGAATGCCACCTGGGCAAGAGTCAGTTTAGTTGGAGCAACCAAGAGACAGGTACACACCTGTTCGATCTCGGCAAAGTAGTTCTGCGGGTTCTCGTCGAGGACGAGCTTTCCGAACTTACGGAGGGGGAACTCGCTGTGGGGCCAGACTTTGGTAAGATCTAGGATGTTGTGGCGGAAGGCCTCGGCTTGTGCAGGGGTCATGGTTTGCTATAAAGAGAATGAGGGTGCATAAGAAGGCCAAGTAAATGACACATACGACGTATGCAGTCCATGAAGGAGGCTTTCCGTCCTCGATATCTTTAAAGAGGGTCTGAAGACCGTAATCAGGGTTGGAGCCAGCGAGGTCGCCGGCTTCTTCGTTGGTGAAAGTCTAACACGTAGAGGTCAGAGCCTTTACATGACGTCACCACGAATGTGCCCACCTTGAAACCTCCATCCTTACGGAGGTGGATCTGGGCGTAGACAAAGGAACCGTCTGCTTTCGAGAATTTGAAAGTGTGACCAGAGTATCCGTGCATGTGGTGGTAGCCGTCTGGGGTGCCACGATCGGAGAAGAGAATCATGATCTGATGAATAGACTCTGGGTTTTGCGAGAGATAATCCTGCAATGATCCATGAACGATGAGGCATGAAAAGTAATGGAAGCAACACGACTGACCCAGAACATATCAGGGTCCTTGAGGTGAGTCTGAGGATCTCTCTTCTGGGTGTGAATGAAGTGAGGGAACTTTGCAGGGTCCCTGATGAAGAATACAGGGGTGTTATTGAAGACCCAGTCGAGGTTACCCTCGTCAGTTCTTATTTTTACAGCGAAACCACGGGGGTCTCTGGCGGTGTCGGCAGAACCAGACTCTCCTCCAACGGTGGAGAAACGGACAGTGGTGCGTGCTTTCTTGCCCCGTGTGCTGAAGAAGGCAGAGGAGGTGATGTCGCTTAGATCTTCGGTGACCTCAAAGTATCCATGGGCACCGGCACCCTTGGCATGGACCTAGCAGACGTCAACGGGAAACAGCAGGGAGCAAGGGAGATGGAGACGTACGACACGTTCCGGGATACGCTCGCGGTCAAAGTGTGCGAGGAGATCGATATGGTGGAAGTCTGGGGGATTAAAATAAGATGCGGTGGTAAAGAAGACATGTTCCGACGAACCCTGGAGGAGTAGGGGGCCATTAATTCCAGCTTTTTGAGCACCGTATGGTTCTGATACTGGAGCACCGTTTGAGGTGGTGTAGAGAGCGTTATCTGGGGTTGTGAATACTTGGTTGGAGGGCATTGTAGTGGGAGATTGAGAGGGAGTAACAGCCTTTGCGAGTCGTTTTATACGCAAACGCAGTCACCCCATTGGTCCGATCACTTCGGTCACACACGTGACAACGTGACAACGTGACAAAGCCATGTGACACCGTGTGACATTCGCATGCATGCCGCTATACCCACAGATGATTTCATACCATTCCCAGATCCTGAGGCTGAAAAAAATACACGCCAGCCAGAGGGGAGAGAGAGGGAACGCATAGCAAGACGGTCAAGCCCCCCGAATGGACGAGAGCGGAGCCGGGAGAGGGGCGACAGGCGGAAACGCCAGCATGACACGACCTTTGACGATCCCTACGAAAACAAGAAACAGAGAACGGACGCTGCGTCACGCAAAGCTCCTTGGGTGTCTGGCGTAGACTGGGAGCGCTGTAACAACGTCGCCGAGATGTACGTGTCTCCCCTTTCTCCGTCGCGCGAATCTTCCATTTTACGCTCAGGTTGCATTCCGAAGTCGACGCATTTGTCAAATACATATCTCCAACGCCTATCGAGGACGAAGTTCGCGGCCTCGTAGTAAAACTCATCGCTAAAGCCGTCACAACGTCCTTTCCCGATGCTCAAGTCCTGCCTTTCGGGAGCTTCGAAACGAAGTTATATCTACCGTTGGGGTAGGTGCTCCACCCTCTCCCCGTCAACAAGCTCATCCATAATGGTGTCCACAGCGACATCGATCTTGTCATCCTGTCCGATTCCATGGCTTATAGTAACAAATCGAACGTCCTACACGCCCTAGCCAACACCATCAAACACGCACAACTAGCGGACAAAGTCACCATCATCGCCAAAGCCAAAGTCCCTATAGTAAAATTCATCACCACCCATGGCCGGTTCAATGTCGACATTAGTATCAACCAAGCCAATGGCATCACCGCTGGTCACATCATCAACGGATTTCTAGAACATCTCCACAGCACGGCGCTCCGGAGCCTCGTCATGGTCACCAAAACGTTTTTGAGCCAGCGCAGCATGAATGAAGTGTTCACCGGCGGACTGGGGAGTTATAGCATCGTATGCCTCGCAGTAAGCTTCTTGCAGATGCATCCAAAGATACGGCGGGGTGAGATTGATGCGGAGAAGAATTTGGGGGTGTTAGTCATGGAGTTTTTCGAGCTCTATGGGTGCTATTTCAACTACGAGGAGGTGGGTATATCGGTTAGAGACGGGGGCACCTATTTCAGCAAGAGGCAGAGGGGATGGTCAGATTACAGTAGGAATCATTTGTTATCGATCGAAGATCCTGCTGATCCTTGTAAGTACCCCCCACAAATCGATGCAGTTTTCTTTCTCATTTTGGGTGGATAGCCAATGACATCTCCAGGGGCACGTTTGCCATCGCGAAGGTCCGCACAACGTTTGCCGGGGCGCATGGGATCTTGACCGCTGCCACGTACCTCCGTGCCGGCATCATCGCTGCCCGTCGGGAAGGCCGATCTTTCAACCTCCGTGGCCACTACAGCCAGGAAGACATGAGCATTTTGTCGAGCATTCTGGGAGTGACGCAGGAGGTGCGTCTCGTTTGCGCGTTTGCGTGCTGTGGATTGACCGGACGTGCTAGACGATCAATCATCGGAAGCTGGTGCGGGAGGTATATGACAAGAGGACGTTGCATCAGATGCTAGGCGTCAGTGCGGTTGCGCCGTCAGTCCCGGTGTCCAATGGAAGGAACGCAAAGCCTTCCTCGTCTTCCAAACGAGCGGCGGAGAGCGTGCAATCTGCGTGGCAGGAAGCAGACATTGACCGCCCTGAATCAGATGATGCGAAGCACCGCAGAAATAGTCGGAATCGGAAGCGGGAAGAGGAGGAGGAGGAGGGCAGGTATGACATTCAGCGGCAACAACCTCCGAAGAAACGGCGGACAACAAGGAGATGGGATGTACCTGTGGTGTTCACAACTGATGAGGACGAAAGGGTGGAAGATGTGACCACAGAGTATGTGCGGGGCAGTGACGAGGAGGAGGTTGTGCACAATTTGGAGGAACGTGGTAGACCTGGGGGTGGAGATCATGATGTAGCCGAACGGCGAAGGAGTTATTGGTTGTCAAAGGCCATTGCTATAGGAAATGGTAGCAGCGACTAGTACACTATGCATCACGTGATAAGCGATTTCCCAACTGTGTGCCATTCGATGTGGCATTGCTCGTCCACCCCTGAAGAAAACTGGAGCGACGAGGGAGGGGGAAACGAGCAGGGAGAATGGCCTATCGAGGGCATAGTCGGGGAAGAGGTCAACAGCAGAGGCGAATCTAGGTTCGAACGCGTTCTCATTCCTCGTACTCCAACTCACAGTGTATTGTCTCAGATATGAAGTGCGCAACGGCTTGGCGTTATGATATCGGTCCAAATAACCTTATATCCCCCCCCCCGCAGGTCCGCTGGCGCGATTGGACCCGCGCAGACGGGACGAGCACTACGTGGGCGACCGCCTTGTATGATAGACCTGATATCCAGAAAAAGTGGGGTGTGGCGCAGAGGAGGATCGTGGATGGGCTGATTAATGCGGGGTGCGATGTGGGTATCAGGTCGATTACGGGGGTGGATGTGCTGGTCAATGCGGGGTGTGATGTGGATATCAAGGCGATTGCGGGGGTGGATGTGCATAATGTTCCGACGCGGTTGAGGGCGATGGGCTATGAGGAGATGGTGAGGAGGCGGAGGGGGCAAGGTAGGGGCGGCGGCGGCGGGAGTCTTGGTAAGCGGGTTGTGGGACGCGGAGAAACGTTGGAGATGATGTGGACGCAGCTGAAGGACGAGAAGGAGGCGCTGGAGAGGGAAAGTGAGAATGAGGAAGTGAGCGCCAGGTTGAGGAGGCCGAGGAGGGAGAGTGGGATGCGTTCTCGTCCGCCGAGCGTGAGTGGGAGTGGGAGTGGCGGTCGGGGTAGGGCGCATTCCGTCTCGTCTGTGGCCTCCAGGACGCAGCCTGATTCGCCCTCGGGTCAGTTCCTGTTTCGCACGAGTATGGAGCAGAGTTCTGGCCCGAGTTCTGGTGGCGCGAGCTTTCGCGTTGGGACACCTCAATCCCGTTCCTTCGGTAGTGCTGCTGGTAGTCCGTCCACTTCTACGGCGCCATCACCTACCTTGGGTGGCCATAGGCGTGTCATAAAGCCTCTCTTAAAGTCCAAGGTCAGAGTCAAAGATCCCCCGACACTTCGGTGGGTAATTCTCTGACTGTCATTTGATAGCTGAATTGACGTTTGGTCTGGACAGACAGACGCTAGAGACGAAATGGAACAAAGCAGCGAGAAAAGTGGGCGCTGCGAGTTTGAAAATCGTCAATGAGGCTGATGGGGAGGACGGCCCACTCGTGGTGGACGGGTTCGTGTATAGTGAACAAGAGTATATCTAGTACGTCCATCTCATTGCCATGTGAGCCAAACTAACTTGTCAACAAAACCATCTTCATCCTTCGCCCCGACGCTGATCTTGCGACTTTCTCGACCCGCAAGCGCGGATGGAATCCCACGCCTTGAGTCATCCAACTGCTTTGTGACGTGCGACTGCACGGCAGCCTGCGAGGGCCCCTCGGGTTGTAGATGCCAGGACCCGTCAGAATTGGAAGATGTATACGGCAGCAAGGAGTGGGCGTATGATGACGATGTAAGCTTTGGTTTTTTTTCCGGACGGGCGGATATTGTTCTGGCGGACTGGCTGGTTTTCTTACTATTTGTGTGGATTGTCTCTTGCAGGGCCTTTTTGCGTTTAATCTGGCCCCTGGCATAGAAGTTGTTGAATGTAATAAGGTTCGTCGGGGTCGTACATCCACATCATACCACTTACTTCCCGTCGCCTATTAGTATTGTTCCTGTCCGCCAACCTGCGGTAACCGAATCGCACAACGGCCACGAGATGTCCCAATTGAGATTTTCAAGACGGATAATAGAGGTTGGGGCGCGAGGGCGGAGGTAGATATCGTTAGAGGGAAGGTACTGGGCGTTTTTACTGGGTGTGTTTGCCTTTTGCCTGTCTTATTTTGTTGTCTAACGAGTCCTTGACCAAATTGTGTCTACCCGCGCTAGGTTGTTAGTGTACGCTGCTTCATGATTTATCCTGTTGGAGATTGACTGATTGGGTTATGTAGACGCAGAGAGGCTGCGGAAAAGTTGAGGGTGAAGGATTATTGTTTTAATCTTGATGGAAGAGAAGTAGTTGATGAAGAGGAGGGGGAGGAGGGGGAGGATAAATACTCCGTTGATTCGTTGACTTGCGGTGGGTGTTTTCGTTCGATGATAGTGACTTGTGCGGCTGACTATCATACATCGTCTTAGGGAATTGGACGCGGTATCTCAAGTGAGTTTCGTTTACGCTTTGCGAGCGACGTGAGTGACATTGAATGGTGCAGCCATTCGTGTGAGCCGAATATGCGAGTATATTGCGTCGTATATGACACAATCCCAGAGGTACGAGCCCTTCCCTCGACCTTTCGTATGATTCACACGGCATACGCAGATCAACGCGCCATACTTGGCCTTTGTTGCGCTGGAGGACATCCCAGCCCGCACGGAACTGACGTTCGATTATGACCCTGCTGCTGGGCGTGCCGCAGCCAAGGGGAAAGGGAAGGCAAAGGGAGGTAGGACTAAAGATATTCCACAAGGGGCCAGGGTGTGTGAGTGTGGGGAGAAGCGTTGTCGAGGATGGGTTAGTGTTTGAGTGGCCGCCTGGACATGTACTCTACCGTGTAGCACTGGGCTAGCACATATCTAATCGGCCACCGGCTGCAACGCCAAAAATAGAAATACGTTCACTGGCAGCCTCTCGCATATGCATCCATGATCTCGGTGAGGTTCTCAACGAGTCTTGGTATGCTTGACAATGCTTAACGTGGTTTTTAGGCCTTCTTCATATTCAATCAGAAAGGGGAGGTACGCAGGACGCTGCTATTGGTCGAGTTAACAAATGGTTGACAATGTTGTTAGGTTCTTATTTCCAGACTCTATCGTACTGATTTCAAGTGAGTTACACGATCTGTCTATTCCGTATAATATCTTACTCAAGACGTTGTACTCAGGCGCTCCATTGCCGACGTATTTCGGATACAAGTCGTCTCAAACAGCGACGTCAGATCACCCATCATTACACTCGGTTCGACTAGCTTCTTCCACGTTCGAATCAACAACCTCTATGTCGTCGCGGTGACAAAGTGCGTCTGAAGTGTGAGGCACGCCGTTTCACCTAAACTTACAAACGACGTCAGAAACAATGCAAATGCGGCGCTCATCTTCGAATTCTGTTATCGCTTCATCAACATTGCAAAATCATACTTTGGTAAGATTGATGAGGAAGCGATAAAGAACAACTTTGTCTTGATATATGAGCTTATTGATGGTGAGTGAATTCAACACCTGTACTTGGCTTCTCTTCACGCCGTGACCTCCAGAAATCAATGATTTCGGATATCCTCAAAATAGCGAAATTGATACACTCAAGACATACATCACGACTGAGAGTATAGTGTCATCCGCCATCGCAGCTGTATATACCTTCATTCTACTCATAAGCTGGCGTACTCATTCGATCGCGTTATAGGAAGAATCTTCGAAGATCACGACACAAGCGACTGGGGCGACGAGCTGGCGACGTAATGATGTCAAGTATAAAAAGAATGAGGCGTTTGTGGACGTCATAGAGGTCGTGAATTTGAGTATGAGCGCTAAAGGTAGGTCTTGTTTTCTTTGAGCTCTAGGGAAGATACTAAAACTATATTTTCCTTAGGCACCGTCCTTCGCGCAGATGTCGATGGTCACATCCAGATGCGTGCATACCTCACCGGAACACCCGAATGTAAATTCGGACTGAACGACAAACTCGTGATTGACAAGAACGAGCGGGGTATCAGTGACGCTGTAGAGTTGGACGACTGTCGTTTCCACCAGTGTGTGCGACTGAACGAATTTGACTCCACTCGGACAATCAGTTTCATCCCACCCGATGGTGAATTCGAACTGATGCGGTGAGTACTTGGCCTGTTTCGCATGGTCAATTGAACTCAATCGCAGAATATCATCAAGGTATCGTTCGACATCGAATGTTAAACTACCTTTGCGTGTTATTCCGAGTGTGACCGAAATCGGCACTACTCAGGTGTCTTACATTGTCACCATCAAAGCGAGTTTCGAGAACAAGCTGTCTGCGACAAATGTCGTGCTGCGTATACCGACACCTCTAAACACCGTCACTGTTGATTGCAAAGTCGCAAACGGAAAGGCTAAATACGTACCAGCGGAGAACGTTGTGGTGTGGAAGTGCGTGTCATCTTTTCCTATACGTCAGTTTTCACTCAACTTGTGGGCATTAGAATTCCGCGAATCCAGGGAGGACAGGAATGTACTCTCTCAGCTGCCGCGGTCCTGACGAGCACCACCCATCGACAAGTGTGGGCACGGCCACCCATTGATGTCGACTTCCAGGTTATGATGTTTACGGCTTCGGGCTTGATTGTCCGGTTTTTGAAAGTCTTTGAGAAGGGCAATTATCAGAGCGTAAAGTGGGTGCGCTACCTCACGAAGGCTAGTGGTTCCTACCAAATCCGGGTGAGTAGCCTTCCTACTGTAAGTGCAGGCCGTCTGATTCCCCCTCACAGTTCTGAGTTCTCGTATTTCTGCTATGCATTCGAGTACTTTACATTTTAATAGACATTTCTTACAATTCGTAATGACCGTCGCGTAAGATCAGGAACTTGAAACGCCCGGTATCCTGATTTGTCTCGTCCGTCTAACCGACAGATGCATGTCCGCCCTACGCCTAGCGTCCACCACCGACACCGTGCTGTTGCCCTTTTCTCCCGCACTGGTCGAGTAGAACGTCTCGAGTCTTCCCCAGCATTCTTCGGTCCACCGAAAACCGTGCCCACGAACAACTTCACCCACAACTCTGTTGTGACTGATCGGACAAACAAGGCATGGGGATATAATGTTGGATCAGGGCCGCTGTGGGAGCTTATGGAGGACAGGGGATGGTTCAAGGAGGCACACGAGGAAGACGACGATGTTGAGAGGGAAGCCAACCGTAGACCTAAGGTTCACGGCGGCATAAGTGTGAAAAGCGGTTGGGAAATTTTGAAGCCTGTGTATGTGTTTCAATCATTGAACTATTGCGTCTCATTAACAAACACGATTCAGGGAAGCTGCTCCGTATTTACCAACGGACACCGTCACAACAGATGACGGCAATTTTAAGCCTCCTCGTCCTATAACTTGTCACCTGGGACCATTTGGACAGCAGATCCGTGTCGAAGTTAACATGTTTGATGTCCACAAAATGTGTAAGCCTTGCTCTTTAACCCGTTCTCCGCCAACCGCTTCTACTCAAGTACTATCGTAGGTGAGTTCCTTCCCGAAAGCAAGGCACATATCTTCAGCGCGGGTGCGCCAGTCTGGGGTTTAGATTGGTGTCCCATTCATCCTGACGACAGACCGTGTCCGTACTATTCCATTTAACTCACTAATTATGTCAGTCTGACAAATGGTCTCGACTTGCAGACCGCTCATACAAGCAATATCTAGCCGTAGCACCTTTCCCTTCACATTCTCATGCTCCAGAGATAGGAAAGCGGGTCCCTAGGCCCTCATATGCATGCATACAGATCTGGGCGTTAAGACCCACACGTCCCGTCCAGGTCGACAGGACACACCAATCGGCGCAGGACTTTGGAGAAGTGAAATGCGAGATGGTGCTCTGCCTGGACGGAGGGCCGGCGCATGAGATCAAATGGTGTCCTCTGCCGTCGCATGATAATGTCAGTTCTCTCTTCCATTTTCTGTTTTTCATATTCCTAAATCTCAGACCTCAGTTATCCGACAGGGATAACCAAAACACGCCACGTAAACTTGGCCTGATTGCAGGCACCTTCGAGGACGGGTCACTCTCCTTCTACGCCGTCCCCGATCCGTTAGATGTCGCTCCCGCAAATCACGATTCCTCGCAACCTGTCTATGGTCTGCATCCCACCGATACGATACTTCTTAGGTTGATTAACTAATTGGGCTGGCCTTATTATAGTTAAAATCCACCCTCTCCTCCGCATCGAGCTCGATGACGCCGCTTGTTGGACATTGGACTGGGCAAATAGCGAAGTGATTGCTGTTGGAACTACCAGTGGTAAGGCTCATAATTTTCGATACATTGCTGTCTTGACCAATTGAGTTCACCAGGTACCATTGCGGTTTACGACATTGCTCGAGCACTCAATTCCGGCGAGGTTTCAAGTACCTGGTCAAATACTCTTGACTGAGTCTTGTTGCTAATTGATCAAGCAGATATATTCCCAACCCACTATTTGACGGTGCATCAATCAGCGGTTCGTGCCCTCGCGTGGATGCGGGTGCCGCCCAGCTCTCCAACAGGCCTCCCCCGAGTAGATCAAGACCCGACCGTTATTGCAACCGGAGGTTATGACGGCATGGAGTGCTTGACGGACATTAGGGAAGGCACTGGGAGTGTGATGAATCGGACGAGAGGTAAGTCATGAAACCTGGTCAGGTGCATGATTGATTGTTGGTGAATCCAAGATGTCATAAACGCAATGGCTTTCGCTCCATTCGCAGGAGGGCCAATCACAATTGATCATGAGAATGTCGTCAAGGCGTACTCTGCCTCGCCTAGTATGCTCGGGAGAGGGCATACTTTAATGGAGCCTAGCGGGCCTGTGTGGGTGCGAGTTTGGTTTTTTTCTCAGTAATCCCTTTTGTTCTGAGATTCATGGACACAGTCCGTTGACGCATCAGACTACCATCCTCAATTAGCTATTGGCTGTTCGGATGGGACATGTTCAACCACGAATGGGCTTAGATCTACGAGGAGGGGCGGATTGGTTGTGCGTAAAACAATCTCTCGCAACCTTAATTACGTCTATTGAACGATCGTTATTGCAGCCATTTTTTGTCCATAAGATATATCAGCTTGATTATAGCCGCAAATCGGGAGAGTTCCGAATGCTTGATCGCTTCCTCCCTCAGGTCTGCACTTGACCTCGCTGAATCGTCGCATTCTCATACCTCTCTTAGCAAACACAAGAACGACCCCCGACAGGCAAGGCCAAGGCCGAGACCACAGCATCCTCCTCCCAATCCCAACGGCCACCATCTCCTAGCACTGGTGCTTGGCCACACCAAGTGGGCATCCACCGAGTGAAGTGGAACAGCGGTAACGGGTTCGCGGGGGCAAGGCTGCTGGCTTCTGGGACGGCGTCGGGTATTTGTAGGATTGATTGGTTGGAGGGGAGGTGGATGAAGGGAAAGATCCCATATGGGAGTGTGTCTAATGTTAGGCGGGAGATGGACACGGCGGACGATATGGATGTGGATGCGAGTATGTCAGAGTGAAGTGGACTTGAAAGAATCATTGATGTCGACCCCCAGGCAATTATCAGAGCGTAAAGTGGGTGCGCTACCTCACGAAGGCTAGTGGTTCCTACCAAATCCGGGTGAGTAGCCTTCCTGCACTTAGTGAGGCCGTCTGACTTCCCCCCCACAGTTCTGAGTCCTCGTATTTCTGCTATGCATTCGAGTACTTTACATTTTATTATAATAGATATTTCTTACAATTCGTAATGACCGTCGTGTAAGATCAGGTGCTCGTTAGACGGAACCCGACCGGTTTGGAATCCAAAGTGGCAACCACTGCTCTCGACGCGTCGGCTGGTAAACTGTTGGACGTCCCACTAGCCACTGACCATCTCTGGTCGCCAAATCCAAAGTTCTTCTCGCCGTTATGTTCTGGAGGTACTTGCGCTGAATATTGATTGGGAATCGAAGTCATACTCAAAAACAGCTATGTAGATTTGGATTTCATAATGCGTCCTCCATCGACGGTCTTCTCGACAAGGACGATGTTGCACTCGAGGCCATACTAGACGAAGATGATTTGCTGCAAGAATGCAAGTCCCAGAACACCAGACTTATTGATTATTTTCAACGGGTGGACGTCTTGCAACGTCTATTAGCCTATGTGACTGGTCAGATTGAAGAGGAGGAGAGAGGTCGGTTCAAGTAAGCCGCCCTTTCCCTTCTAATCGAGGTCCTTACGAGGCATATCTGATCAACTTTGAGAGAAGGTATCCATATGTCGCCACAGAAGTTCTCTGCAGCGAAATCTGGTCAATCGTGGAGACTTGCGTTAACCAACAAGAGCAGCTGCTAGTGCCATTTTGGGAAACGGTCTTGGACAGATCGCCTGAGGATATGAAGACTCAGATGGTGATGGCTGCCCATTTTGCCAAAATTAATGCAGTGTTTCTTAGCAAGAAACCAGCGGAGGTGAATCCCCCTAATATCTCATCTGTGGTGCTACGAATGCCGAGCTTCGTGCTCAGATGCTCGCCTTCATACAATCCCAACCTTCAATAGTCGAACGACTACTTCGACATGTTGAAACCGCTTCCTTCGTTGACCTGCTGGTTCGCATTATCCAGCTGGACGAACATCCTGGCGGAGCAGGCGTCCTAGAAGTATGTTCTCAGTTGCAGCTGTTGTTGGAAGACATCCTCTTACGCATGCACGCGTAGTGGCTTTCCAGAGAAAACCTTATGGCCCGTCTGATTGAATTGTTATCGCCTGCGCACACCAGTGATATCCATACCGTGGTTTCAGAATTGATTAAAGGTATCATTTCGATGGCCACCCCTTCTCCTGGTGCTGGCCTAACGGAAGGCCTTCAAAATGGACCCGCGTCCAATCGTTTCGCTCGGGAACTTGCTCACCGAGATAGCGTTTCGAGGCTTGTCGGCTACATGTTGAACGACTTCGGACGAGGGAGCAGTATCGCGTCAAGAGACAATGCACAGAGTGCACCCCCCAATCTAACACTACCAAATGTCCAGTCTGCGACATCCTCCGTCCTCCATTCTATATCCATCATCATTGAACTGATTCGAAAAAATAACTCTGACTATTTTGAACCCTACCTCTTCCACACGTTACGGAATCGGCTGATTCAAGTCCAACAGCAGTTGCATACGTACCCAGAGGATGGTCGTGAGACACTGGAACGAGCAATGAAAGAAATGGTGGATCGTATGGGTGTTGTCCATCTGGGATCTGTGCTGGAGATTATGTGCGAGCGACTGGACACATTCTCAAAGTATCTGCGCAAGCCTAGGTCCCTGGTGAGTCGCACATCCCGATTCTTTGATCTACTCCAGGTATGCTTACACATATTTTAGACCGGCCCAGTCTCCACGACTGTCGGCTCAATTATCCCCTTAACCTTCGAACGCTACCGTATATGCGAATTGTTTGCAGAGCTGCTACACTGCTCAAACATGTCTCTACTGAACCGGTCCGCAGAGTTTGACCACCTCTATGATTCTGACGGTCGGTTGCAGGGCGGACTCTCTGCGTTGGAGGAACTGGCCCGCGTTATTGCTATAGGTTCCGGTGACGAAAGGGATCCCGAAGCAATGGATGAAGGTAATGACAACATCGAACCAGCGCTGGAATTACCTGTCACCAACGCTTCTCGTGATTCTCCATCCCTGCTTGACTCCGATGAGGACATGAGTGACGACGACGACGAACCTGGCAGCTCAGACGACGACGCTATGGAAGAAATAGCCATGTACGATGAACCCAGTCCCGTGAATGGTCAATCGATATTGTTCGATGAGCCACCATTACAGCGCCCTCCTGCAGTAGTACCCTCTTCCCCCAATGCAGCGTCGTTGCCCCCTCCTTCGGAGATAGCGGCGCAAGGTGCTGCGTTGTCGCAAAGAGTCAATTCGTTCAATTCTGATTCCGACGGTTCGACCGTAGGACCTCGTTCGCATGGTTCCCGTCGAAGTTTGCGACGAACTACTACCTTGGATACCCCGCTTGATGCGCCAATTCCCATAGGCGAGAAGCTCAAACAAAAGTTCTTGGACGTGAACGTACTTTCAACATTATTGGTGGGTACTCGGTCTGCAGTCCGTGGGTTACTCATTCACATTCACGCTAGGATTTATTCTTCGAGTTCCCGTGGAACAACTTTTTACACAGTGCAGTCTATGATCTCGTGCACCAAATCCTGACTGGTCGTGTTGATGGTGGCCTTAATCGAGAACTGACTGTCGCCCTTTTTCGGGACGCACGGCTAATGCATCGAATAGTGGACGGACAAAGAGAAAACGATGCTGAAAGGTGAGTATCAGCGTCAGCAGATATCCTTATTTCTTGTCTGATTGTGTGTAAATTAGCGCTAAGCCCAAGGGCGTAAGGCTGGGATACATGGGCCATCTAACACTAATCTCCGAAGACGTCATCGGAGCATTAGAGCATTTCCCACCTGATCTTCGACTCATCATAGTGCAATTCGCACCGACACCAGGATGGGATGACTACGTAACTGGTCGCTATAACGAGACGAAGAAGAGGGATACTTGTCTTCTAGGAGGTGGCAAACCTGTTGTTGCTCCAGGTGGGCCTCGAAATGCAGGCCCTCGTTGGAAAGTGGACGAAGAAGACTCTGCCACATCTCCATCAAATGAAAGCCGTGAAGTTTCTCACGGTAATGAACTAAGGAGCGAATTTCGAAGGGCAGGTAGCGTACACCCTGTACGCGAAAGTAGTGCCGATTTTGGACCTGCACCCATGGACCACGACGACGATCATGATACCAGCCCTCCACAGGCGAGTCTTTCGCGATGACTGTGTGGCTTTACTTTATGCTCACCCATAAACTTCAGTTTGCTCAATATCTCACCCAAGAGATGCACTCTTCCGATAAATTCGGGTCATCTGGATCTGACGACGACGACGACGACGACGGGGGATGGCTCTCCCATTCGACGTTTGACCTCAGCAATTCGCTCGTCTCAACCCGTCATTCTACTGCTGAACGCAGACCATTGAGGTCCAATGGCTTTGATGTCAGCTTATTTTATTTATCCTGGATAGCAGTAGTGTTTACAATTTTTGGTACCAGGACGTGTTCGCTCCCGATGATACTACAAATGGGGTCCTTTCTGATCCATTCAGTTCCAGTGCGGACGATGTAAGCTATTTGGATTCCATTTAGCCATATCTTAATGTTCTGGTCGTAGGACGAGAGCGCTTTCGGTCCATTCGCCGAGGCTTCCGCCGCCAGTGGCTCCGATCCGTTCACATTTCCTACAACATTCTCAGAAGAGATTGAAGACGGGGCGTTTGACAGCTTTGGCGACTTTGGTGACTTTCAGACTGCACAAGACGGTGAGCTCACACCCACCGGTAGCTGGAGTTTTACCAGCGGTTCGAGTGCCTCTGACGAGGCTGGCTCGGAAGATTCTCAAGGCACGGATGATTCCACGGGAGATCGGACAGAAACTGTCGTATTGGAGAAGCAGAAACGGACCATGACAGGTGGTCATTGACCATCCTTAGTATTTACACAGTTATTGGGCTGGTTGTAAATAGGTTACTCCAGGTTGTAGATTAATTCGACACCTAGATAGGACTCGAGTTGTGGAAGTCGTAGCAAGTAATATCTGTGGGTCTTCGTGCTTTCTACAAACGCCTGTGGTCGCTAGTCAGGTTGGCTTGAAGTGATAGCCCCCGTCCCTTGCAACAGCGGTGAAAGCGAGTGTAGCTAGCTCTTTGCCGGTCATAGGGTCACCTAAAGCACATTCAATTGTGTCGCCTGCGGCGATGGGACCTACACCAGAAGGTGTTCCGGTTAAGATAACGTCTCCTTCCTGTAGGAGATGGAATATTTATGGCAGTCTCTTTTATGCGGGAATTTGAAACTAACCTCAAGAGTCATAATCGAAGACACATGTTCGATCAGTCGGGGTATGCCAAAAATCATATCCGCCGTCTTTCCATTTTGCTTGAATTCGCCGTTGATCTTTATCGGGCCGTTAGCAATACTCAGCACAACAACGGGGCAATACCTGCCTTGAGGGAAAGGCTCAAATTGTGTGGATCTATGATGTCTGATTTAGGTATGAAGGACCTGTGGTGGGTTATTGAACCCAAGCATGTTTCACTGATGCCAGCTCCTGTTACTTACCCGATCGGCGTGAATGTATCAAAGCCCTTGGCAGCGGACCATGGCAAGCCTTGCTTTTTCACCTGTTCTTGAAGGTTTCGCGCCGTCATGTCCACCGCCAAGGCTTGGCAAACCGTCAGGTCGGTTTTGTGTGATGTGACAATTCACGGTCGTACCATAACCAGCTATGTGGGCCTCTGCATTGGCTTGGGAGATATTTCGACCTCCTTGACCAATGACAAGACCAAGTTCGACTGTAATGTTTTCATGGGTCTTCCCTTCGCGTTTTTGAATACGGTAGTCGCGAACCTTCATGATGTGCTACTATGCCGTTTGGGACCTCCACCTTTCCTCCGTTTTCGACATAGCTGGTTGTGGGTTTCAGGAAAAAAAAGGGTTCCTTTGGCGTGGCATTACTGAGCTCCTTGATATGTTCAGCGTAATTCCTGCCAATTGCAACGATCTATTCCGAGATTAGTCAGGTTACATGACGGTCTGTTCAAGTCGGTTGTACTTGAGCTTTCCTTTTTACCCTGCCTAAAAAATGATGCTGCCATGTTACCACTCGGGCTTCTGCTGGTGTACGCCGCTACTTAGGATATTCTTGACTGCTCCTTGTGAGGACGTTGACGGCCTTGAGGTCGATAGTACGCCGTCCGTGTGACATTCGGAACGATCGCGTTCCGCACTCCCGAGTCCGACGCGGCCCGACACCACGACCCAAGCCACCACCTTCAAAAATCTGAGTAGGTTCAGGCCGTTTCATGGCAAAGCCTCCAATGTAAGCAGGACAGTTCTAATTCAGTATGAGCAAAACAAGGAAGCGCTTACATTGTCGTAATTGCTAGTGCGAACTTCACGCGAACCGGCGTCTTGTTTTTTGCTTGGAAGCTTGGCTCTTGAGCTTGGCAGGGCAACTTTTTCTTTGGTTCTTGCCTCGGCCAAGACTTAAAATAAAGGTTTCATACGCTATGTCAAACCCCACTTTGTCATCTGTCATCCAACCTCGTTCCTTCCTCAGGAGTCTTGGTGCAGGTGGGGACGTTTATTGAACGATTGAATGCACTGTGGCGGCCATCATGGACAGTTACATACCTCAAGAGAAGTGGGTTTTGCAACAAATTTTGTTCCTAAATCTAAGTTTTAGGCCCGGCCATCTAGGAACGACTTGGGAGATCGCAGTTATAGCCGTCTTCGGTGAGTGTCACTGTGGGAGGCGACCTATTCGTTGTCTGTGCTCATGCAACGATGTCAGTCGTCGTCATCATTGGCACTGCAGGCGCAGTTTTCTTCTTTCGCCGTCGCCGACGGAGGCGAGCCACGTCTGTCCGCGAACGTGAGGTCAAGGAAGATGCATCAAAGCACAATACCATGCTAGACATTGAGCACGCATTATCCAAGGTTCGTTGGTGCCTCCTAGGTTCAAGCCAGACTGCTGATAGTTGTCTATTGCAGCCTATGCCTGCCCTGATATCCGATAAACCAAGTAGCTCACGATCGTCCCCAATCCCATCACCGGCGCGATACTATTGGGATCACCGTTGATTTGACGGTCACCGTGGTCGGTTGTATTTCTTTGCCGCAAACCTCACGCTCACGATTCAATTTTCAGAACTGTACGATACTTTATTTGCCGTCCCTTCAGTTGCAAGGCACTGCACCCCCTAGCCCCGATTACATCTAGTCATCGCTAGAATACCTATTGACAAGTCTCCATAATATGTGCCATTTTGATGAGTCAAATTATTTGCTGTCGGCGATTGCCGAGGATCGAGTCATTGGCAAAGCTTAAAAGTCTCCTCTCTTCATCCCCCCTTTTCTTTTCGTCTCAATCCTGTCGGTTAGCATGACATTCCCTACCGTATCTATCCGCGTTAGACGCACACAAAAAGCATCAGTGTCGAGCGTTTCGTTTGCTCGTTCCCGCTCGACAAATGCCAACCAATCCATGGTAGAGGCAAAATTCAGGGTTAGAGAACATGCCCGGAATATAAGTCGATCTACGACTCAAAATGCTGTAGCAGCGCCACCCATGTATGCACAAGTTAATAGTATATCTCGCACGACTAATTCATTCGCGCAGACGACCTGCTCTCTCCTCGGGATTCCAGCAGCTGCCCTCAAAAACTAACATTCCATTCACGGACCCTGTGGTTGGATCGGGACCAGCGCCGAATGCACCTCTCGACCACACATTCGTAGGCCTGTCGGGTGGTGAGATCTTTCATGAAATGATGCTCCGTCATGGTGTCAAACATGTATTTGGGTACCCTGGTGGTGCAATCCTCCCCGTCTTCGACGCTATACATAACTCCCCCCATTTCGACTTCATCCTACCTCGCCATGAGCAGGGTGCAGGTCACATGGCTGAGGGGTACGCCCGCGTGTCAGGAAAACCAGGCGTCGTCCTCGTCACTTCTGGTCCGGGGGCTACTAATATTATCACACCCATGCAAGATGCCCTCAGCGATGGTGTCCCGCTCGTGGTATTTTGCGGCCAAGTGGCCACATCTTCCATTGGTTCTGACGCCTTTCAAGAGGCCGACGTCATCGGAATCTCTCGTAGTTGCACAAAATGGAACGTCATGGTGAAAGACGTTGCAGAAATACCTCGGCGCATAAATGAGGCGTTTAAAATTGCCACCTCCGGTCGTCCAGGGCCTGTGCTCGTAGATTTACCTAAAGACGTCACAGCCGCGATTCTCCAATCTCCTCTCCCTTACAAGGCGACTATGCCGGGTTCTCCCCTCGGGCTCCCGTCGAACCCTCTGGAACCACCTATTGAAATTGCCCTCATCAGGCAGGCAGCGGCTCTCATCAATCAAGCTCAACGACCCCTCATCTATGCCGGTAATGGTGTTCTTTCATCTCCACTCGGCCCCAAGCTTCTTGCTCAGCTGTCGGAGCTGGGTAACATCCCCGTGACGACCACGCTCCAGGGACTGGGCGCTTTTGACGAGACCAACGAAAGGAGTCTCCATATGCTGGGTATGCACGGAAGCGCATACGCCAATCTTGCGATCCAACAGGCAGACGTTATCATCGCTCTTGGTAGCCGTTTCGATGATCGTGTGACGGGGCTCGTTAGGGGGTTCGCGCCTGCTGCACGGGCTGCTGCACTCCAGGGTTGCGGCGGAATCATCCACTTTGAGATTTCGCCAAAGAACATCAACAAGGTTGTCGATGCGTCGATACCCATCCTCGGTGATGTCGTCACGAACCTAGCGTCCATGGTACCTTATATCAAGTCCTCCCCCCGTACGGAATGGTTTGCGGATATAAAACAATGGAAGGAAAAATATCCGTTCACATACGTGAAGAGTGTCAGCAAGAATGGAGAAAGGCTCAAGCCCCAGGAAGTGATCGAGGAGTTAGATAGGCAGACGGCTCATAGGAAGGAGGATATCATTGTCAGCACTGGTGTAGGTCAACACCAGATGTGGGCCGCACAACACTACCGGTGGAGATATCCGAACACGATAGTTACCTCTGGTGGTCTTGGGGTAGGACTCTCTACGCTTATGCTGTTTAATTTTTATTGATTACTTCTCTTGTGTATAGACGATGGGCTTTGGACTACCTGCTGCTATCGGCGCAAAAGTGGCCGCGCCGAATAAGACTGTCATAGACATTGACGGTGATGCGTCTTTCAGCATGACGGCTATGGAACTCGCCACCGCCTCTCAATACAATATTGGTGTCAAAGTGCTCATTCTCAACAACGAGTTCCAAGGAATGGTGCTACAATGGCAAGGTCCGTACCATTCGACCTCAATATATATGCCGTATCTAATACGTTTCCATCGACACCAGACCTATTTTACGAGTCGCGGTACTCTCACACACGGATGACAAATCCGGACTTCCTCCTGCTCGCCAGATCGATGGGCGTCCATGCGATGCGGTGTAGCAATGCCGACGAGCTACCTGAGAAGATGAAGGAGTTCTTGGAATACGACGGGTCGAAGCCCGTGGTGATGGAATGCGTGGTGACACGAAATGAGCACGTATTCCCGATGGTTCGTTGTCCTTGCATCCTTGCCTTGACGCAGAACTGAGATTTCGGTATCCTGTCAACCTAGGTTGCTGCCGGGAAGGCGCTCCATGAGCAGATCTTGCATCCATCCCTGGTTCCCAAACCGAAAACAAAGATATGATTGTACCACATGCCGCCGGCGTGTAAGATCCTACGACTTTCCTTGTCTCGTTCAAAACTAACAGCCTGTCGGGCAAGATGCTAACGTTGTCGTGTTTTTGTATTCTACATGATATGAATTGAAGGATGGAAAAGTGGTGCTGACGATGATGCATGATGGCTCGAGTTGCACACTGAGTCCTCTTTCCGCTACGTATTAAATCAGATGCTTCCCACCGCACACCTTCAAGGTCCCTTCGAAGCCCTCTGTCCGTACGAATACACCATGGAGCAAGCCAGTGAAGCCGATCACAACTTTCTCGTATAAAGTCGAGGGCACCGTGACAAGATATATATGAAGCTTACTTTCAACCGATCCTCAGGCCTCAGGCCTCAGATGATAATATTTTAATTATCAAAATCTTCCTGAAATATTTTGGAATGGAGTGTTGTCTGATAACGATGTCGAGATTTCAGCTCAGAAACATCAACTGGTTCCATTTTAGCGCGACCGAGCACTCGTATATTACGGTACCTAGGTCCCTTAGGGCGCCCAAGGTCGACAGACGTTTGTGAGCAACAATTAGCAATGGCAAACACAGACCTGTCTCTGCAGCATAGGAATGAACCCACCCATCCTTCACGTCCACCTCTCATGCGGCACCCACCCAGCCGCCAACTTGATCTCCCACAAATCTAATGCGGGCCTCCGATACTCCTCAATAACCGCCACCTCCTTGGCCCGCTCCGCGCGCTCCAACACCTCGAGGTCCCCGAAGGGATCCCGCACGCGCGGGCGGGGGACTGAGGGCCCGGCTTCCAGTTGGGATGAGGACTGGGAGGAGTGGGACTCTTCCTCGCCCGGCCTGATTCCGATCGTACGTGCTCCGGCTAAAGGGTGGCGAGGGCGGGAAGGGCCTGCTTCAGGCTGTGATTGAGATTGAGATAATGGAGACGCCCCGGCGACAAAAATAGTCGCTTGCACAAGGTTCGTACGAATTGATGGACGGGACATGCGTATTGCCAACGCCCGAAGCCTAGGTTCGAGTTTCGGTCCCCACGAGTCATCATCGGAGTCGTCGTCATATTTCTCATATTCCCCATTAGGCTTTCGCATCGCCGCAAACGCCGCCAATTTATCCTGCCTCCTGCGCATCTTACGCTCCCACTCGTCGGTTGGGCCCACGGCTAGCGCATTCGTGCCTCCGTTCTCGAACCCCCCGATGGCGTTTGTGCTGCTGTTGTTGGTGTTGGGGGCGCTGATGAAATTAGGATATGTCCTGGCGTTGGGGCTGGAGAAAGAGCGGGGCGTGTAGCGGGATGTGTGGCGGGGTGGTGCCATACAGCGGGCGAAACGGAATCCGGGGTCGGGGCCGGCGTTGTCGTTCCTCCAATCATCGCCGCCCTCATCGCCATCGTCAGAAGGGAAGGAGTTCCCAGACGACGACGAGAACCTCGACCCAAAATCCGATCCAGACGTCACATACGACGAATCATCATCATCACTCTCATCACCCTCTCCCTGTCGTTCCTCCAACCCACCCCCGTCAACCCTCCTCACGAACCCGGACCCCGTCTCCCCCTCCCCCACCACCGCCTCAGCACGCTTCCTCGTCCTCTCCGGCTCTTGGGCGTCCGCCTGGCTCACGCTCCCTGTATCGAGGCACAAGTAGCGGACCAGGGCGCGGGTCGTGGTGTCGCTTGGGTTGTGTTTTTGGGGCTCTTGGGGTTGTGAGTCTCGGGCATCTGGCTCGGAATTACGACGGCGCTTGAGCGGATTGGGTGGCGGTTGCTGCGGTAGTGATGTCTCTGTGGCTGTGGCTGGAGCAGATGTAGTTGGGCTTGTGACTATTGTGAGTTGAGGATCAAGTGTGGCTGGGGGCGTGCCCCGGCGGATGCGTTTGGAAGGGTGGGGTACGTCGGGACTAGAGTCATCTGGTGAAGATGTGGACTCCGATGATGAGGACGAAGACGCTGATGACGACGAGGGTTGTTTCCTATATGGGACGGTCAGAAGGTGTGATAAGTGTACGTGTGCGTGACGTACGGTTGAATAGAGGGTTTGTGGCCAGTTGGCCCGGAAGAAACGTCAATGGTCGGCAACTGTGTAGCTTCCTCATCTGAGGATGACGAAGAGTCGCTGTCTCGGTCGTCACCTTTGCTTCCCACATCATGTCCAGCTCCCTCCTCAGCAATAGCCTGGGCATCGCCCTTGACGAACTCCCGCCCGGAGCGGGCGACCTCGCCATCGAGTTCCGTCTGTGGGATAGAGGTTACTGTGGCATCTGCTTTAGCAGCTGAGAGGGTAGCGAGGAGAGATTCGCGGTTTGTTACGAGGGCGAGATGGCTGGGTAGTAGAACGGGATGTGGGGTGGTTGGGGAAGGGTCCGGAGAGGACTCGGAAGGGGGAGAGTGGTCGGAGTAGGTGTCAGACGGAGAAGGGAGGGGTTGCATGTTGGACTGCCAGTGGTGGAATGGGTGAAGTGTAACATTCTAATAGTTTAGCAGAACAATGACAGTGGCTCTTTCACCAACCGTTTTCACAATGAATTCACCTGCACGCATCACCGTGACTGGCATACAAAGGCTGTGGCCCAGGCTGTATCGACGTCCTTTGTTCCAAGATTTTCCGTAGTATGTCTGCTAGGAC
>QLPF01008658.1:1563-13325 GCA_003314045.1 Hygrophorus pudorinus | reverse complement strand
CCTCAATAGTGACTTTCAATTCTCACTCCTCTCTTCGGGTGACCCCTCCACGCCCGTCTCATCACGCACTCCAATTCTGTCACATGTTGAATTTGGGAATGTTCTGTATTGAAGTGAGGTGACCTCTGACAGCAGGTCAGTTCTGCAGTGGAAGAATTAGATTTATGAGTATTATATAGACATCGTAACTACGATGAAATTCGGGTTATATATGGTTTCTTGTAATCTGATTGCATGGCCGACTAGCTCAGTTGGTTAGAGCGTCGTGCTAATAAGCCATTACGCGAAGGTCTTGGGTTCGATCCCCACGTTGGCCATTCTTTTTCATCGTATTTGCGATCACTCACACTCACCCACCAAAATTGACCAACGACATTCACGCCGATATTTACTGAACGTACTGAACCTCCAGCACCAGTCAAATGAACGTAATATAGTTGAAACTCATACTGAAATAATAATCTAGTTTCTCAACAAGTAGGAAGGTGGCAAGGCAGGTGCATGGATCGGTATGGCGCTTACGGATGCCTTCAGGGACGTAGAATATGCAATGCACAAGATAGTTATGAAAGGCATCAGTGAGCAGGAACCTGGGTGGAAGTGCGTCCTCGTTGTTACTTTCATTTTGGCAGGAACTTTCAATCACCTTACAGGACCCTTGGGCGGTGAAGTGTCATAAACGATGTGTACGTAGCATAAAAGCAGCAACATAATCATTTCTGAAAACAAGGCCGTCAAAGTCAAAATACACCACTTAAACACATTTTGAAGGACTCACCAAGATAATACCGTCGAATCTTTGCTTGAACCACGCCATGGTGTCGTCCTTCTTAACACGGTGCTGGAAACCAACTCTGGCCTTCTGCTGCCTCCGTCTCGCTACCCGCGCGCCTGGCCGTCCCATGCACACATAGAAATCCATCCCAAAGATACCGATACCCGGGTCATATCGAGCGCCAAGATCGATGTGCTCCTGGATACCGAATCCGAAGTTACCCGTCTCGGAGAAGTTCTTACGGCGCAGCTCGTACTCCTTGACCTTCAGCCCACGTTCAAGAATCTCCTCTGCTTTGGCGCCACGGATAGTAACGTGGACAGCTATTTTTTCGTTACGACGAATCCCGAATGTACGGACTGTGTAGCGGGCTTTGGAAGTGACGGGTGTTTGACCAGTGAGTTGTTCGAGGACCTTGGATGCTCGCGTCAAGCGATCTCCGGATTCACCGACGGAGATGTCTAGAAGAAAATTGAGGAAGATGATAGTTGATAAAATGATGTATACGAACTGATGACGAGTTTGTCTATGCGCAACTCTTTCATGGGGTTCGTCGGGGCGGTTTTTTGGTCGGCCTAAGGATACATTATTCAATTCAACGTCTAGTCAAACGAGAGAAATACCAACCATTTTGTCGTTGTCGTCGAGGCGGTTGTCTTGTCGCTGTTTGCAGAAATTCAGCCACAGGCTATGTACTGCATATCTTTCGGCTTTTGCCGGTGGGTAGTACTGTCAAGTCTGCGCCGACTCTGCGGTCATGATGGCACATTTCACCCGTTCTCAAGCATCAAAACTCAATCCAGAATTGCAAGTACCGTTGACGAAGACCACTGCGAAATCGACCTTGACGTCCAAATTAAATCACAAAATTCGGAAAAAAACTGATGAAAAACCAAGTTATTTTCTCCCTTTTACTGCCGCACACTACTCTGAGCTGAAGGCTATATGGGGGGTCAACCCACAAATACCGACGGTATCGTCTCGTCGAGCATGGGCCCAGGCACGTCAACTAGATCCGAATAGAGTCAACTCTTGGTTCTTCAGGAAAAAAACGGCCGCGAAGAAGGCAGGAATAGCCATTTCGACTGAATCGTATGAGCTGCTTGTAGGCACGCCTCCAAATATCAAAGTGAAGGACGAGCGAATCTCCCTTGAGCCCCCGTCGCCACGCAAACGAATGAAGGTCAAAGAATCCGAAGAATCCTCTGATGTCTCTCGTACTGGTTCTCCGACTCTGACTCTGGCTGGACCTATCTGCGACCCATCCACTCCTGGTTCTTCTGATACTGCTGTCTCGTCTCCTGTGCTCAAAATCACTGAAATTCGTAAACGGCTCGCATACAGTCACTCATTTGACACTCCCACCGACCTATATCTCGATCCGACCCTAGGAACTGAAGATACGACTGCTGCGCTGACTGTCGTCACCACTGGAGCCGCTCTAACCCGCGCTGCACCAACATTTTCAACTCCCTCTGATGATTTCGACAAACTAGAAGAGCACACGACCGTGCAAGGCTCTCAGGATAACTCTAGCGGCGAAGGTGCTACATCTGCTAACGATTGTCCCTGCATTCTATGCGCTTCCCCTGCTTCAGGTACTGTTCTTTCAATTCTGTTGATCGGTGTTCTGATCTCATTCTAGATTATACCCTTGACGAGACTCTGACTCGTACACTGACTTTGGCCGATCTCTCGTTGCTTTATGACTCTCAAGAAAACTCCAGTCCTGTGCTTTCCTTCCAGCTTCCTACTTCTAACGACCCTAAAGCAACGTCGGATACCAAGTTCCTTGCCGCCAGTACTAGTATTGCCCGCCGACGATTGCCAACTCCCGACTCACCCCCGCGATCGCAACTTTCGGCTATTCCTTTCCTCTCCCGCTCGCTTGACTCATTACTCGCCACGCCTCTTCAGTGCGAAGATGACGTCAAAATCTCCCAATGCCTTGATATTATCACAGATTTGGATGGGAACTTCGCTGCGGACGATGACAATCCGGCCATGGGAAGGGAAGACCATATGACCTTTACGAGGATTCATTTGCGTGACGACCCCTTTGACTTTCTCCCTAGCCTCGATTAACGTTCTGTAGAATTCCCAACTCACGACATGCCTCTTAGAGCCTAAATACACGTAGAAAATGCTACTGCAACGTTTGTGATTGCAATATTGTGTTCGCAAATAACCAGTGGATAATAACAAGTAAGTGTGCGAGAAAGAATGGTATAATGTTATGGACCTTGTTATCTTTGGTGAGAGTAATTAACTGGGCCTGTGAGCGAAAATGTCAACCACGGTGTTGTAATAGTCCAAGATAAATGTCTGCAGATCTGCCGGTCATGTGGGTGGACGTGTTTGCAAAAATACTGGTATCCTGCGATACCGTCCCGAATTATGCCTCTGATATATACTCCAGACCGATCAAATCATATCCCCGGTGAAGAAATAAAAGGATTTCGATGAGAGGAAATAGGTAGTACGTACAACCGTTGGACTTTCAGTGGGTAGGATGTCCATGTCGGCGGACATATCGAAACTGTCGTACAGGTACATGACTCCGAAGAGCAGGAAAAGCGTAGTTCCCAAAAGGTCACTGCGCAGCGAGGATGAGTTGTGCGGGAAAATTAGAACCGCAGACAAACCATGTTTAACGGAGATCTTAGTGGACCCTCCGATGACCGCTAATGTAGTACAACATGTATGTCCGACAATGGTCCCTGCAGCTATGAGGTACACATTCTAAGAACAATGAAAAAAACGTACGTGAGCGGCACCTAAAACAATCGTCGCAATCTGGCTTCGATCACCTCACTCGCCGAGAGACGTCAAGACAAACACCTGAACGAAAACAGGTCTAGCTGAACACGTACATCCCTCTCGGACATCAGAGTCTCCGGGACGAAGTTCCCATTGCTACGCGTGACTGAACTCATTTGGTGCGATGAAATGTGAGATATAATGCAACAAGAAAACTTTTTACAAACGTGCGAGTAATATTTTATCTTGCATCGGGATAAGACGGTATAGAGGCACGATACGAGTCACAGAGCTTCAGCGGCAGAGATATACAGAACTGCATGAGAATGAAGATCAGCATACAGTACATCCTTTCTAGTGAGATAATGAAAGTACCATTGTTTCCCCTTATAAACGCGTCGCCATATCGATTCGTTACAACATCGTTGACGTGCTCCTCTGTCTGTTCCAAGGCAATATTCATGTATCCATCAAGACACGACAGAAGTCCTATTCATAATTCACAATATCAGTCTATCTTCGAGTTGACATTGGTTCAATACCGTGATATACCTCGGTAATCGACGCCAGACGTTAATCTGACGATCACTCGTTTTCCTACAACACCTTTCAAGAAATCCGTTGGCGACCCAGATGCTACGGGGGGCGGTGGTGGCGGAGGAGATGGTTCCTGGGGAGGAGGAGGAGGCGTTGTCTCATCCATGACGGGCAAAAGTCAAATATTTTTCTGAATGCGGTAAACGTTTTGTATGCTTTGTTTACCAAAGGCCTCAGATTCAATCACCGCAACAACTTCTATCTCAACTCAACACCGACAACCTGAAACCGTACGTAAATAGTAGAGTAAGTGCTACCGGTCGCCAAGAGCCCGCAATCGTTTGAAATCTCCCCGACCCACCACTATGGCCACCGGCAGCAAACCCAGCGGGACAATTACCACCGTCCGAGACAATAATCACCTCCCCTAGAGTACTGACCGGCGTTCCCATGGGAGAGCCTTCATATTTATTCGTATAGTTCATTCTAAGCCGCCACCCGCCAAATGTTATATCGTTATCCTTGAACCACCATGTAAACGCAACGTTTGCGGTGGGGTCCATTGGAATCTTGCCCCCTATCGCTCCAGTCTTAGAGTTGATAGCCTCCATCGTCATATCACTGATCGATGCGTTGGGGTGTGCTGCATTCCTTGCGTCTCGGTAATCCCAGCTAATCACGAGAGCACCGTCTCTTCCATTGAAGATACTAATGACATCACCGGCGAAAGGACCATCCCAATAGAGTGAGGTGTACCTTGGGTCAGAAACGGACGTGACATTCTTCCAAGGTTCGGGAGCAGCGCATTCGAAAGTAACAGCGGTAACCTGGAACGTGTCGGAAAGGCTAGAGGGAATATTGTCGTTCGTAATGTTTACACGCCAATGATAGGGACCTGTAGGCAACGATTTCGAAAACCTGTACCAGCACCCGAAACCAAAGATCGTCACACCGAAGCCTGCATCCCAGCCGTTGTTAGAGAGAGGTAAATAACAGTTGAGAGCGTATTCACATGCTACGTCAACGACATGGCTCTCCGGACTATCTTTTGGACCGGCAAGTAACTCGATACTGCCAGTATGATCCTAATGGCACAACAATGAGTTTCCGAAGACCATATCCCACGTAACATTTCACTTACGTCGTACGACCACGCTGGGGTAACACTGAACTCGACTGCGACGGCATAGGTTTTACTTGCTTCAATAGTGTTTCCCACCGGAACACTGACTGACGTGACAGTAATGTCTTGAGCGGACACAAGGGCGGTCGTCAAAAAAACGCCAAGCAGAAAAACGTCAGACGTGAGCGTTCGTATCATCATGACGACGGAACGAGCTGAATGAAGCAACCAAGCAAGATCACTTCAACGAACTTTAAATGCCGCAAAACACACCCGCAATAATCTCGTGGTGATTGACCGATGAAAACGCATTAATTTGTAAAACGCCAAGGCAGCGCTGAAAGTGATTATTGCGATGAATGCCCCGAGGCCGCTGTCAAAGAAGAGATCCACTGCAGATCAGACGATGGCATAAAAGCCTACATGTATTCGTTTCCAATGAATCCACTGCCAATCTATTCGGCTGGGCTATAGTCGTGTTTGTCTCCCCGCGGAGGATGAGCCAAACTTGATTTGGAAATCCGTGAGCATCATGGGGACCGAACAGTACGATGAGCAAACTGTTATAACTTGAATCGCGTTCAATTGTTTTTCAAAGTTGTCACAAGTACGAGTGACGTCCAAAAAGAAGGAGCTTGAAGTCTGTGCGCTTAAGTACAAACTAGTATGTCCAATAATGATACATGATGGTCTACACTTGTTCATCTAAAATCAGGTTGCCCCCCAGATTAAACCTCCGCCGGTGGCAATTGAACGGAACTTGTGCTCGGTTCGAAGCTCGCTCCCCCACTTCTCATATTAATAGGTCCACCTAAACCTACTCCATGGATGTGATACCTTTCTCCAACAAGTTCTTTCGTCGCAAGCATTAACTTGTCCAACAGCGCCATGATCCCGAATGCGGTAGTTACCCCAACACTGAACGTTCTGAAAATTAATCATCAGACCAAGTCACGTATACCTCTGACATGAGGTAATGAACTGACAGGTATTGTTCGTTCTCCAACGTCTCTATGGTCAAACGTCGAGGAAGACCATAGTCGTCTTCAGATTCTTTGTGGATAACATTGAGGCCATGATGACGAAGCATAAATCGATCAAGTAGAGGACAAGGTGTGATTTGTGGTAAAGGGTCGCCTGTGCGCAGAGACGTGGAGATCATACCTAGTGGCTGCATGAGGCAGCATCTATTGTCATGTGGTTGGGAACATACTGATGACGGCCAAAACATCGCCCTGGAAATCAGAATCAAGCAACCTCGTTCTGCGCAAGAATGCAAACGACCACGCAGGTTCAAGATGTGTCACAATTGATAATAAATGGGAAAGATGATAGGCAATTTGCCTAGAATTGTAGTTGAGCAGTTGAATACTTGATGCAATAGAATGCTCACAACTGTAGTTGCACGATCTTGTGATATCTCTCGGCAGGCCATCTACCTCGCATGGAGAACTGTGGCTTCCGTTCAAAAGATGTAGAAACAAGTTACAATTGGGCTCGCCTCGTAGATGACATTGGCCCGCAACACGATCGATCGCTTCAATTTACTGCGAATGGCAATCAAGCTTGTGATTATCTCATTTACTTCTTCTTCCCTGCGAGTCCGCGAATTTACATATGACACAATCGAGCAGTAAATTGTACCGATTTCGGCAGAAGTGGTGGACAGTGTTCGCCTCTGATAAATGCGGATGGTAGTGGCCGGAGGGAAGAAGGAGAAGATGCTACAATTTTTATGTCAAAGGATGAGAACCTCATTCGTGTAATAGAAGATGCCACTCACAACGCAGCGACGACGCCGCCAGTGACGAGTACAAATCGTCGCTAAACCTGAATTCAAGACAAAATATTTACTTCATGGGTTTACAAAGTAACGCACCCATGCCACACTAAAACCAAAGCCCGGGGATCCGGGCAAAGGCATTTGAATATCCAAATATGAGTATCCAACCACCTATGTATGGCAACGGGCGTCGGTACAAGTTCGTGGTTAGTTCAAGAGGAGAAGAACCGCTCACCAACATGGTGGTCACGAAAAAGATAATGTTTGTCATTGGCGGTCCAGGCATATACAACCGCCCATAAAAGAAGAACGGAAAAGTAACACCACATACAGCAACTAGACCGATAGGATTGCCGCGTCCCGATCCACATGAAATGTACCTGAGCGAATGTTTATCAAGCCGCTTTCTGAGGGTGTAGAGATGACTAACCACATAACCATGCCGACAACCCCACCCAGGAATGTACTCATTAAACGCGACAGGAGGCCAAACGTCGTGTCCCCTCGGAAACGGGCGATGGTCAACTGTCCTATGAAGCTGAAACAGTAGAAGGAATTAATCGATTATGCAGAATTACAGTACAAACAATGTTTACATGGCCCAAATGAACCTATGTTCTATGAAAAGGAGGATTTTCAGCGGCTGCATCTGCAAACACACGTAGACGAAATAATCACGAAATGCAAAGGGTGCCGATGATTTTATAAATGACGGAATACACAAGACGACTGTAGCATCCAATGAATCAGTTAATGAGTGGCGAACAAATGTAATGCACGCAACTTGTTAACAGACCGGCCTTGAAGGCGAACAAAGTATTGCCGCTCCAAAAAGCGGCAATCCCTTGATATATACGATTCATGGCCCACTCGAAACGGTTGCTAGGGGGTAATGCGTCCGGATCCCGACGTGTGGGGAGGCCGAGGTCTGTCCAGTCTGGATCTATACCCTGGATGACTTCTGTGACGGTAATATTGAGCCACGAACAAAAAGAACCGGAGGATAGTCATGCACCAGGGTTCTCGTCATCAGCATGTTCCAGATGTTCAGAAACCTGCCAGATATTCCACGAGAACAAGGTACGGGCAGGGGTCCACAGCTTGTTTTGTTTTCGCTCCTTTTCAAGTGCTACAATTTGTTCTAGCTGCCAATATGTAAAGATATAGGTTTGAAGCACGGCTGAAACGGTACCCACCATCTCAATTAAGATAAGAGCAAATTGCAGTAGATGGTACTGATAGACATAGCAGTGGAAAAGATGTCGATGAGGTGGAATCTCCGCATCTTCGTCGAAAGAAACGTGCCTCGAATCAAATGCTGACCGGTAAGGGTCCAAAACGATATACCTACGGTCAAATTAAACTCAGTAAATTATTGCTCTGAGGCAAACCCAGCAATATACCTCTTGTCATTTTGAAATCTGTCCACGGCCTGCTGAAGTCCATCCTTCACTTTCTCCAGACCTGTTATTTTCTCACTCAAAGCACTTTCCTTTTCCACCGTCCGAACCCAAAACTGGAACACGCCTGTCCTCAGGCGGTCCAGCCATACATGCACTACTTCGACTGTGATGCTACATTGCCCAAGCAGCTCATCGCAGCTGCGCTGCAACAACTCCATTGTAGTCGCCGTGTACCGCATTGCGTCCGCACCCACGCGTGTCGCTTCTAAGCCGAGGTACCGTTGTGACTCGAATACCCCAACGGCTTGTTCGCTTTTTGGCGTACGTGACATGGCGAGATGGACTAGTGAACTATGGAGAAGATTGTCATGTCTATGGGTATGTGGCTGTGAAGGCGGGTGCATGTGGTGGAGGCCCGGGTGTCTTTGGCGCAAACGCGAATGGAAATGAGCGTGTGCATGCGAGTGCACGGGATGGATCCCTGAATGCGCGCCGTGGTGACGGTGCGTAGTCTTCGAAAGCTGATTGTCGGTTTCCCGAGTCATGTGAAGCTCGTCTTCTTCATCCCCCGTGGGGGTCGTTGTTTCAGGAGTTGGAGGTCTTGACGGCGCGGGAGTCACCGGAAACCTTTCCCTCGTCGGGTCAATCAACGTGAAATAGACTGTCATGCCGTTGGCTCTCACGGCAAGCTTCCTAGCAAAATCCTGTAGGCTCAGAAGGTCGGACGGTGCGAACCTACCGTAGACGAGGTCGTCCTTAAGGAGGTGCGCAGATCCTGCGAGCGGAAGCAGCGCTGCTTCAGAGCTAGTTACAGAGTCAGTGATGGGGGAGAAGGTGAAAGAGTCAGAGCCGATGGGCGTTTTGAGGAGTGCTCGGTGTTGGGTGAGGGCTTTGGCCAGTGGATCGAAGACACCTTGGAGACGAGTAGTGTAATGTGAAGACATGGAGGATGGGAATAGTAGGATTGATGAAATGAGTGCGATGGCGGAATGCAAAGACACTGGGAGTGCAATGGATTTTCCGATCTGAGAAGAAATTAGGTCGACCGTCAAAAATTGAAGGCAACTCACAAGATAGAATGGATACGGATACAGCGCGGAAGATGTCAACGAGATGTCTGAAGAAATTTCAGTTTACGGTAGACAACAACGCGGCGGTAGTTACTGCTTACCTAGGCAAATACACCCCAATACAGTGGCAGCGACGAAAGGACCTGGGCCCTGTTTGGCTTTAACATACAGGAAGAACGCGGAACCGCAGAAGATGAACACTGCCAGAATAATCGACGGCTGATAAATGATCAGCGGCGGTACTGGACACCGGATTGACACTTACAGCAGCCTGGATATACGCCCCGGTAAGAATCACTGCCAGATCTGCATTTGGATTGGAGTTCGTTCTGGCCAGATGAGCCAACTTGATACCTAGGCAACTCCAACTGTTCAGTGCAAAAGAGGATGAGTTATTTGTGCTGGACATTGAATCATATCAAAAGAAAACGACGTACGCCCAACCGACGGCGACAAATAAAAGGACCAGAATTTCACGTTCGAGGACGGCCATAAACGGGTCACTAGGTGGCGAAAGGAACGCCGCTGGGAGAAGATGCGTGAAGGACGTTCACGAGAAGGGGGGGGGGGCGTTACCAATGAGAATCAAGAAACTGGCCTATGAAGACATGGTCAGTTATCATGAAGAGTGAGTTCTGGTATTCGAAAGGAGCCAGGAGGCGACCAGCAACAAAGATCTTTTGTCACTGCGTCCACCGACTCCTAGTGTCGAGAGCGTACCTGTCCCATGAAGACCTCTACCCTCGGTATCACGAACAAAATAGACGAGATCCAGGCAGCGAATGCACAGCGAATCACAGGCTTGATATTGGAATAAGTCCAATTAACAAGAATCCATTTCAAGCTCGCAGGAAGGGTGAATCGAGGATGTAGCTTCTTTTCGGGGGTAGCGGTAGTCCTGTCGAATTTTTCGGGTTTAGATGATGCTCTGAGAATTTGTGCAGCATTTTGCGCTGCATCGTTAGGCATAGTTTGTGAAGCCTGCTGCAGTGATATTGCTGTGTGGTCAAGTTCAAGCTTTGGACATACTTGCTTTTTTTTTTATCGATTTGTTTTCACCGACTCGGAATGACGTAACAATACGCTAAAAGGCTATCACCCAAGCTATGCAGCCATCGTCTACATTGTTTGGGCTCGTCCAGCCCCGGGGACGCGAACGGAAGGTATCGTCATTTACGCTTAAATCTCTCGAAGCACTGGTCTTTGAATGGGACGCGCTCAAAGAGGCTCAATTTACCAAAAGTCAGCTGAACCGATCTTAAGGATGGTCTGGACAGTCTCTGGGGAGAAATAACGACCGTCACCACCGATGACAAGGGTGGAGCCTTTGACCTCGATTGAGTCAAAGATAGCTTGGACGAAATTCTCGGTGTAATGCTAGGTTGATGGATGGATGAAAGAGCAAAAACTGGAAAAGATGGAATAGTACCTCCTGCTGGAATACTTTAACTCTGTAAAGTGAGCACGATGAGGTGGTTGAACGATTTGAAGGAGTATTTCTGACCTTTTCCTGAGACCAGAAGTGCCTGGTTTCTGGCCGTCGAAAGGTTTTGTCTGGATTTCTTTGAGTTGGAATGTCATCAATGGACAATGATACCGTTTTATTCTTATTTTGGTGGGTCAGGGCGAAATGACCGAAATGGTACAGACATGCCAGTGTTTCTACTTTGTACAGACAAATTATCTTATTGGCGGCCATCGCCTTCTCTTAGTCGTCTTTGTCTTCTGTTCACTTCCGCATCCCACACGTCGAAACGATCCCCAAAGTCGTCATCCATACCACTTGAGTCAGACGCATACTCTGGCTTCTGCAGCTCCCCGATTATAGCCTTCACTTCGCCAACGAGGGCCATCTCCAAGTCCTCGCGTACGAGTTTGAATCGGTTGCAAATCCTATCAAAGGCGGCACGTTGGAGGGAATTGGGCATGTGCGTCGAGGGGTCAGGAAATACCCAAGCAGTGCATTTGTGATTATGAGTCCCATTGACAGTGAAGAGAATAGGGGGGCCGGCGACAGCTTCTTTATATCTCTCGTCCAACGTTCCATGAAGAAGTCTTCGCATGTAGGATACTCGTTCTGCTCAGCCGGTGTGCTTGTAGTCATCAAGATAGGCACCGTTTCGACTGTAATATTGATGGCGACATTGCGTTCAGCATCGCCTGAGAGAACAAGACGAACGAGCCCCGAGGTTACAACGCGGCAGGCGACATAATATCTCTCCAACTTCCGAAAGAATCGATAGATTGAACTCTTCTTCATCTCCGCTGGATCCAAAAATTCGCGATCATCATTCTCTGACACCTGGTCTGA